>PISX010008011.1:0-83656 GCA_004024625.1 Mellivora capensis | reverse complement strand
GTACCACCTAATATAACATGAAAATATATGATGATTGGTTCTATGTTGATAATCAAAATCTACAGAAATACCTGAAGATGCTAGTAAAGAGATAATTTTGGCCAAGTTCAAATAACCCACTTGATTTTCAAACACTGAAGTAACAACTTCTTACTGACTCTAACCATGTTCCAGACACTGAGCTAGGCTTTTCTCATATGTTAACTCAATAAGTAAGCTTGCAAATCATTAGGCTAAATCAATCTGTAGTTTACTTCATGGAACACTAATGGACTTTCAGAATCAATATGCCTCCTGAAGAGTCGAATCTTTAATTGTGACTGGTTTGCTGGCAGGATCTGGCTAATAACATTTTCCAAGCATTCTTAACTGTCTTTGATTTTACTCTTAGTGTTCATCATTCCACATTGTCTAGGTATAATGTAGGCTTTACTGGTAATATAATTTTTATTACATTTATTATTAATTTATTATATATTTATTATATGTTTATATAATAAATATATATTTGTTATATTTTAATATTATAATATTTATATATTGTAATAAAATAATATAATATTTATATATTATAAATAAATATAAATATTATATATTATATATTTATTATTTTATTATATTTATTATATTATTTTATTATTATTATTATTATAATGGCCCCCATAAAATAGTAAAAATGTAAAAGCAACCTGAAAGGCCACAATCGAATCCTACTTTTTCAAACAACATTTTTTTAAAATGACAAAGATTTTGAAACTTCTGTTAATGAGAATTTATTGGGTTTCTGATGCAAGATGGCAGAGAGATCAGATATATTTAATTGTCTTATCTCTACTTAGTTGATAAAAATATCCCTGACAAAAAATCCCAACAAAAGGACAAGTTATAATTAGTAAATAGAGGTTTTGATGGATTTCTTAAATACAGATGGTGGATGATATGTACTGATGCACAAGGTCCAGCACAATTGTCACTGGGCTGAATACACCCAAGAGAGAAGATGCCTCAGTGTCAGAAGTCCGTTTCCTCTGGAATGTATAAGCAAGGCTCTAAGCTTAAAGTCAAGTTAGTAAATACACACAACAGAGTGGCTTGTGAAAGTAAAGTGAGAATAGTATTCAAGTTAGCATTATGCCATGAAAAAAATCACAAATATAATGCCAAAAAAGCCCTAATTTTATTATATTCCCTGATCCTTTGGGTTAAATAATTGCCTTGTCTCTGTTCCACATATCTATGGCCTTACCTGGAAAGACTTCAAAGTTGGAAATAATTCAATGACTGAAGTAACTCAAAGGCTAGGAAGGATTCCAGCTGAGGGCTGACATTATCTAAAGTCTCCCTCACTCACTTGTCTGATGATTTTACTGGCTGTCAGAGGACCTCAGCTGTGACCATTGGCTGCAACACTTATACATGGCCTCTCCAAGTTGTTGCTTGAGCCTCCTCTGTGGTGGTTCGGTAAGAAGCATGAGCCTCCCAAGAAGAAAGAGACTTAAGTTTTATATCTTCATATGACCTAGCCTAACAAGCCAGTATCTACTATAGATACAAACCCATTGATAATTCAAGTGCAGAAATCATAGGATCCACCTTTCCTTGGGAGGAGAATCAAAGGCACCTTGTAAGAAGATCACATAAAATGGGAGATACTTTTGTTGTTGTATTTGTAAAAAAAAATTGCCATAGGTAATTTATTAAAGAACTATCTACAGAATAGCTAAGTTACAGAAAATCAACCACTTTCTGAAAGGTAGGATGTGCGGAGAAATGAATACAAAGAGACAGGAAGATAGACTGTGGCAGGAGAGGCCACCTCCCGGCAACTGCAGAGCAGTGTAGCACAAAATCAGAACTTTTAGAAGTCTGCTTCACTGAGGGAAAATGCTCCAGAGGCTAAGCGGGGGTGGTGCTCCCGTGGGGACAGTGCGGTCTCAGGTCCTGTGGGGTTACTGAAAGACTGGGGATGTCTGAGTGTGGCAGAGCTGCCAGGTATCAGAGAGGGGAAGCCAACTACAGAGATAGCTGAAGAGCGAGCTTTCAGGTCTGGGTTACCTTAAACCATGATCCAAGGCACAGTCAGACCACTGCTCTTTGAGCAAGGACCCCACAAGTGGCAGATCTGGGGGGCTCACCTTCCTGCTCCAGGAGGAGCAGCACAGCAGAAATCTGTTGGGTTTGGACACTCCAAACCGTGCTGTGCACTAGAGACAGAAACGCTCGGTCAGAGGCTGGGTGAGCTTGGAGTGTGGTCAGAGACCAGGGAGACAAGAGTGATTGACTGCTTATCTCTGAGTGCGTACTGAGGAGTGGGGCTCCGAGCTCTCAGCTCCTCCAGGCCAGAGAGTGAGAGACTGCCATCTTCATTCCTGTCCTCCAAAGCTCTATGGAAAGCGTTCAGGGAGCAAAAGCTCTGAGGAGAACCCAAGCAGATTACTTACCCCAGTCCCTGGCAAGAGTGGTGCAATTCTGCCTTGGGCAAAAACATTTGAGTATCACTGAGACAGACCCCTCCTGTAGAAGATCAAGAACATCCAGCCAAGACAAAGCTCACTGATCAAAGGGAACAGTGGAACTACAGAGAGAGGGAAAGCAACACAGAGAATTCATGTCTTTTCCCCCATGATCCTTTAGTCTTGCAAAGTTAAATTTTTTTTTAATTTTATTATTTTTCCTATTCTATTTTTTAAAATTTTCCTCTTTCCTCTTTTAATGTTTTTTTAACTAGTTTATCTTCACAATACCTTTCTAAAAAAATATTTTTAAACCTTCATAGTAATAGTCATATTTTATCCTTTCATTGTAATTAACCTAATTTTTTGTATACATATAGATTTTTTTTTTCTAAAACATTTTGGGATACAATTTCTTCTAATAAATCAAAATATACCCTGATCTATCACATGGCTTTGTTCTAGTCTCCAGAGTGAGCACATTTGGTCCTCTTTTTTTTTTCTTTTTCCAACTAACTTATCAATTCCTTTTTTTAGAAAATTTTTAATTTTCATCATTACAGTAATATTCCATACCTTCATTGTGTTAACCCTTATTTTTGTATATATATGTTTTTCTTTCTTCAAAATTTTGGGAAGTAGTTTTTTCTAAGAGACCAAAATACACCCAAAATCAAGTGGGTAGCTCTGTTCTATCCACCAGTCTAATAGCATACATTTTTCTGGGGTCTTTGCCACCCTTTACTATTTTATTCTCTTGTTCATATATTCTTATCTGGATAAAATGACAAGGCAGAAAAACTCACCACAAAAAAAAAAAAAAAAGAACAAGAGGCAGTATCAAAGGCTAGGGACCTAATCCATAAGGACATTGGTAATTTGTCAGAACTAGAGTTCAAAACAATGATTCTCAGGTGCTAGCTGGGCTCAAAAAAGGCATGAAGGATATTAGAGAAACCCTTTCTGGAGAAATAAAAGCCCTTTCTGGAGAAATAAAAGAAGAAAAATCTAACCAAGTTGAAATAAAAAAAGATATTAATGAGGTGCAATAAAAAAATGGAGGCTCTTACTGCTAGGATAAATGAGGCAGAAGAGAGAATTAGTGATATAGAAGACCAAGTGACAGGGGAAAAAGAAGCTGAGCAAAAGAGAGACAAATAACCACTGGACCACAATGGGAGAAATCAAGAGATAAGTGATATCATAAGATGAAACAATATTAGAATAATTGGGATTCCAGAAAAAGAAGAAAGAGAGAGAGGGGCAGAAGGTATATTGGAGCGAATTATAGTAGAGAATTTCCCTAAAATTGCAAAGGGAACAAGCATCAAAATCCAGGAGGCACAGAGAATGCCCCTCAAAATCAGTAAAAATAGGTCCACACCCCATCATCTAATAGTAACACTTACTAGTTTTAGTGACAAAGAGAAAATCCTGAAAGCAGCTCAGGACAAGAAGTCTGTAACATACAATCATAGAAATACTAGATTGGCAGCAGACTTATCCACAGAAACTTGGCAGGTCAGAAAAAACTGGCATTATCTATTCAGGGCACTAAATAAGAAAAATATGCAATGAAGAATACTCTATCCAGCTAGGTTATCATTGAAAATAGAAGGAGAGGTATAAAGCCTCCAGGACAAACAAAATTTAAAAGAATTTGCAACCACCAAAATTGCCCTACAGGAAATATTGAAAGGGGTCCTCTAAGCAAAGAGAGAGCCTAAAAGTAGTAGATCAGAAAGGAACAGAGACAATATACAGTAACAGTCACCTTGCAGGCAATACAATGGCACTAAATTAATATCTTTCAATAGTTACCCTGAATGTAAATGGGCTAAATGCCCCATTCAAAAGACACAGGGTATCAGAATGATAAAAAAAGAAAGAAAGAAAGAAAGAACCAACAAAAAACCCACAAGACCCATCAATATGGTGTCTACAAGAAACTCGTTTTAGACACAAAGACGCCTCCAGATTTAAAGTGAGGGGGTGGAAAACAATTTACCATGTTAATGGATGTCAAAAGAAAGCTAGGGTGGCAATTCTTATATCAGATCAATTAGATTTTAAGCCAAAGATTATAATCAGAGATGAGGAAGGACACTATATCATACTCAAAGGGTCTATTCAACAAGAAGATCTAACAATTTTCAATATCTATGCCCCTAACATGGGAGCAGCCAACTATATAAATCAATTAATAACAAAATCAAAGAAACACGTTGACAATAATACAATAATAGTAGGGGACTTGAACACCCGAAATGGGCAGATCACACAAGGAAAATATCAACAAGGAAATAAAGGCTTTAAATAACAAACTGAACAAGATGGACATCACAGATATATTCAGAACATTCCATCCCAAAGCAACAGAATACACTTTCTTCTCTAGTGCACATAGAACATTCTCCAGAATAGATCACATCCTGGGTCACAAATCAGTTCTCAACCAGAAACAAAAGACTGGGATCATTCCCTGCATATTTGAAGACCATAATGCTCCAAAGCTAGAACTCAATCACAAGAGGAAAGGTGGAAAGAACTCAAATACATGGAGGCTAAAGTGCATCCCACTAGAGAATAAATGGGTCAACCAGGAAATTAGGAAAGAATTGAAAAAAAATCATGGAAACAAATGAAAACGAAAACACAACTGTTCAAAATGTGGGACATAGCAAAGGCAGTCCTGAGAGGAAAGTACATAGCCATAGAAGCCTTTCTCAAGAAACAAGAAAGGTCTCAAGAATACAACCTAACCCTACACCTAAAGGAGCTGGAGAAATAACAACAAAGAAAGCCTAGACCAGTAGAAGAGAAATCATAAAGACCAGAGCAGAAATCAATGAAATAGAAACCAAAAGAAGAGTAGATAAGATAAACGAAACTAGGAGCTGGTCCTTTGAAGGATTTAATAAGATTGATAAATCCCTGGCCAGACTTATCAAGAGCAAAAGAGAAAGGACCCAAATAAATAAAATCATGAATGAAAGAGGAGAGATCACAACAAACACCAAAGAAGAAATACAAACAATTATAAGAATATATTATGAACAACTATACGCCAGCAAATTTGACCATCTGGAAGAAATGGGTGCATTCCTAGAGACATATAAACTACAACTGAACCAGGAAGAAATAGAAAACCTGAACAGACCCATAACCAGTAAGAAGATTGAAGCGGTCATCAAAAATCTCCCAACAAACAAGAGCCCAGGGCAAAATGGCTCCCCAGGGAATTCTACCAAGCATTTAAAGAAGAATTAATTCCTATTCTCCTGAAACTGTTCCAAAAAATAGAAATGGAAGGAAAACTTCCAAACTCATTTTATGAAGCCACCATTACCTTGATCCCTAAACCAGACAAAGAACCCATCAAAAAGGAGAATTACAGACCAATATTCTTGATGAACACAGATACAAAAATTCTCCCCCAAAATACTAGCCAATAGGATCCAACAGTCCAATAAAAGGATTATTCACCATGACCAAGTGGGATTTACTCCTGGGCTGCAAGGTTGTTGGTTCAACATCCACAAATCAATCAGTGTGATACAATACATTAATAAAAGAAAGAACAAGAACCATATGACACTCTCAATAGATGCTGAAAAAGCATTTGCCAAAGTACAGCATTCTTTGTTGATCAAAACTCCTCAAAGTGTAGGGATAGGGAGTATATACCTCAATATCATCAAAGATATCTATGAAAAACCCACAGCAATTATCATTCTCAATGGAGAAAAACTGAGAGATTTTTCCCTAAGGTCAGGAACATGGCAGGGATGTCCACTATCACCACTGCTATTCAACATAATACTAGAAGTCCTAGCCTCAGCAATTAGATAGCAAAAAGAAATAAATGGCATCTGAATTGGCAAAGAAGAAGTCAAACTCTCACTCTTTGCAGATGATATGATACTCTATGTGGAAAACCCAAAAGACTCCAATCCAAAACTGCTGGAACTTGTACAGGAATTCAGTAAAGTGTCAGGATATAAAATCAATGCACAGATATCAGTTGCACTTCTATACACCAACAGCAAGACAGAAGAAAGAGAAATTAAGGAGTCAATCCTATATACAATTGCATCCAAAACCATAAGATACCTAGGAATTAACCTAGCCAAGGAGGCAAAGAATCTGTACTCAGAAAACTATAAAGCACCCATGAACGAAATTGAGAAAGACACAAAGAAATGGAAAAACGTTCCATGCTCATGGATTGGAAGAACAAATATTGTGCAAATGTCTATGCTATCTAGAGTAATCTACACATTTAATGCAATCCCTAGGAAAATACCATCAAGTTTTTTCAAAGAAATGGAATAAATAATCCTAAAATTTATATGGAAGCAGAAAAGACCCTGAATAGCCAGAGGAATGTTGAAAAAGAAAGCCAAAGTCGGTGGCATCTAAATTCCAGTCTTAAGTTCTATTACAAAGCTGTAATCATCAAGATGTATGGTACTGGCATAAAAACAGACGCAGAGATCAATGGAACCAATAGAGAGAATAGAGAGCCCAGAAATAGAGCCTCAACTGTATGGTCAACTAATCTTCAAGAAAGCAGGAAAGAATGTCCAATGGAAAAAAAGACAATCTCTTCAACGAATGGTATTGGGAAAATTGGACAGCCACTTGCAGAAAAATGAATCTGGACCATTTCCTTACACTACACAAAAAATAGACTCAAAATGGATAAAAGACCTCAATGTGAGACAGGAATCCATCAAAATCCTTGTGGAGAACACAGGCAGCAACTTTTCTACTTCAGCTTCAGCAACTTCTTCCTAGAAATATTGCCAAAGGCAAGGGAAGCAAGGGTAAAAATGAACTATTGGGACTTCATCAAGATCAAAAGCTTTTGCACAACAAAGAGAACAGTCAACAAAACCAAAAGACAACTGACAGAATGGGAGAAGATATTCTCCAATGACATATCAGATAAAGGGCTAGCATCTAAAATCTATAAAGAACTTATCAAACTCAACACCCAAAGAACAAATAATCCAATCAAGAAATGAGCAGAGGACATGAACAGACATTTCTGCAAAGAAGACATCCAGATGGCCAGCAGACACATGAAAAAGTGCTCAACATCACTTGGCATCAGGGAAATACAAATCAAAACCACAATGAGATACCACCTCACACCAGTCAGAATGGCCAAAATCAACAAGCCAGGAAATGGCAGATGTTGGAGAGGAAGCAGAGAATGGGGAACCCTCCTACACTGTTGGTGGGAATGCAAGCTGGTGCAACCACTCTGGAAAACAGCACAGAGGTTCCTTAAAAAGTTGAAAATAGAGCTACCCTATGACCCTGCAATTGCACTACTGGGTACTTACCCTAAAGACACAATTGTAGTGATCTGAACTGACATGTGCACCTGAATGTTCATAGCAGCAATGTTCACAATAGCCAAACTATAGAAAGAACTGAGATGTCCATCAACAGATGAATGGATAAAGAAGAGGTAGTATGTATTCACAATGGAATACTATGCAGCCATCAAAAGAAATGAAATCTTGCCGCTTGCAATGATGTGGCTGGAAACAGAGGGTATTATGCTGAGCGAAATAAGCCAATTAGAGGAAGACAATTATCATATGATCTCCCTGATATGAGGAATTTGAGAGGCAGAGTGGGGAGGTTTGGAGGTTAGGGAAGGAAGAAATGAAACAAGATGGGATTAGGAGGGAGAGAAACCATAAGAAACTCAATCTTACAAACAAACTGAGGGTTGCCAGGGGTAGGGGGGTATGGAGAGGGTAGTTGGGTTGTGGACATTGGGGAGGGTATGTGTTATGGTGAGTGCTGTGAAGTGTGTAAGCCTGAGTTTCACAGACCTATACCCCTGGGGCTAATAATACATTATATGTTAATAAAAATAATTAACAACAACAACAACAAAGAATAGCTATATTAGTGAAGATCTCTCTGTATTCTGGCCACATAGGAAAATCTGCTGAAATTCTGTGAGGAAAGAGAAAGGGGAAAAAATATATATATATATACACACACACACACATATATACATATTTATGTAAATATATATGTATGGTGTAGTATTTTATATATGTTATTGATATATATTTATATATATTTAGTATAATATAATATTTTATATTATATTGTATGTGTATATATGTATATGTATATGTATATGTATATATATATATGGCTTGACTCAGGCAAAATATTTCACTACATTCCCAGAGCTCATGTTCAGCTCTCTCATTCAGAAAAATGAATATGAAACCATATCTAAACATGTGAAGCAGAAACCCTTCCTAGAGAATGTTATAATCAGCTTAGAATCTCATTCTAAAATATAACTACCAGATATTTGGAGAAAACACAATATTATAAAGAGAGAAAAACTAAATTAAAAGAGATAGGGATTGATTCAATAGAGACCAGAGGTGATTAGGCAACAAAAGAGCACTTTAAAAAAATAAAATGTGACACTTCAAAGATTCAAGTTAATGTGACATGCTTTAAATAGAAATATAATACAATAAAGAAGCAGTGGTTAGGAAACAAGAGAGAATAAGTTAAATTTCTAAAGTAAGTTAAAGAACTAATAAATAAAATGAATTAATTGAATAATAAGATGCACATGGGTCTAAAAAGATTGAGGAAATTTTCCAAGACCATAGTTAAAACTAATTGGTTAAATTAGTTTTTAATATTTAATTAATAAATTAATATTTTATATTAATTATATTAATTATATCATATTAATTATTTATATTTAATAGATAATGCATTTATTTAATAAATATTTTATTGATATAAATAAATTAATAAAATCATAAACTATAAATCATAAATAAATAATAAATTAATTAAATAATGATTAAATAATAAATAATTCATTTCATGAATCAATTATTTAATAATGAGATTTAATAATTTAATATATAATATATTATATGATTATATAATGATTATATTAATATCAATATTAATTAATAAATTAGTATTTAATTAAATATTAATCAATATTTAATTAAATATTGATTAATATTTAAGATTTAAAGATTTAAATAAAGATCATATCCATGCCCCCTTTAAGCAAATAAAGTGGGATAAGATTTAAGTCAAATTTATCATGTACAAATGTAGAACACAGGCATTATTTATAGAATATGAGGCATAATTTTATCATTTTAAATTACCTTTGAGTTTTATAGTGATGCATCTGGCATCTGGCTTATATGATTGATCTGAACTATGAATTACATTTTCCTTGCCTTTGGTTAAGAATAAAACCCTGGGGCGCCTGGGTGGCTCAGTGGGTTGAGCCTCTGCCTTCGGTTCAAGTCATGATCTCAGGGTCCTGGGATGGAGCCCCACATCAGGATCTCTGCTCGGCAGGGAGCCTGCTTCCCCCTCTCTCTCTGCCTGCCTCTCTGCTTACTTGTGATCTCTCTCTCTCTGTCAAATAAATATATAAAATCTTTAAAAAAAAAAGAATATAACCCCAACTTGCATTTTTCCAAATGAAGTTTAAATCTTTTTCTTTGTATTAACTTTCTCTATAACACTGTCCACATTTACACTAGTAAAATAGCTATTGATGCATACTGCTGAGCACAAAAGTTACCCCTGCGAAGACATATGGAAGAAGCTGTGTCACATCTTATCTTACCTATTCTGACCTCTTTGTTCTCTTTATATTAAAATACAGTTGATAATTTGATATTGTAATGTGAAACTGCAAAATTAAGGGTACTTTCTTGAGCAAAAATATTTTTAATATTGAGTATGTATAAAGTCTTTGGCAATTATAATACTTTTACGTCTTCCCTCTGTTCTTGCTTTTTTTTATAAAGATTTTATAAAAGAAATATTTTCCCACATGACACAGTTAATCCTTAGACAAATGAAAGCCTGCTCATTGTCTCTCTGAAAGGGAAGACCCAAAATCTCATCAATTATTACATTTAATTCTGGGTAATATTAATTCTCTTATAGTCACAATGCTCTCTTCATTTCTTATAACTTATGAATAAATTATAAAAGGTAATCACCACCAAACAGAGAAAGTGAAAAGAAGTAAAAGGACATGGTTAAAGGCAAATACAATTTAATAATGTGCAGGATGGAGCAAGAAGGCTATCTGTGGCTATTAATGCTTTCAATCTGCAACTTTCCATGAGGGTTTCACCAGTATTTATGATGTTATTTCCCTTGATCCAATCAATGTTCCTTTTCATTCAGCCTGCACCTCAGGGGACCAGGGTTCTTACCGGGAAGTGATCCAAATCTATATTCCTGATGTCTGATCTCTTAGAAGAATGCCTACATAGGCTTCTTTGTTTTTCCTTAATTTTTATCCCTTGACAGAGGATAACCTGGATTCCAGAGATTCAGCTTCATGTCTGAGTGCATGGAAGGCACTATATTTCACACTGATAATCAGAATCAAGCACCCCTGCCAACATCCTATAATTTGCTATGATGTCAGTTATACTCAGGAGCACTTTGGAAATTAACTTAGAATTGTTTCATGAGCCTCTGGGCCGACTATGAGACAGAGTAGGACAAAACTCCATTTATCAACTGATGCCCATAAGACACAGCCCTGCCTGGTGCACAAGAATGGCAGTCTGTGTGCTGGATACCAGAAGCATCTGAGAGCCAGAGGTCAGCATCTCTCCAAATATCAGGTGGGCACACAGATTCTGATAAAAGGACATAGCTGTCTTTAGAAACAGACGTTAGGAAAATCCGTAATATATTGATAATAGTATCATAAGAACTTTTCTCAAAGGTCTGCATATTCCCATCTACTCAAGGGGATTGGGGATACAAGATGATTTAAATGTGGGAATTGAGCAAGGTTCCTTACTATCCAGGGCAGGACCTCAGTCAAGTTTTGGTAGTGTTTCCCCACCACCACCACCACCACCATATCTAGAGATTATTCAGTTAAAAAGATAGGTCTCAGTGAGTTCCCCATCTTTGGGGTTCTAGAGATGATACAATCACCTCTCCTCAATCAAAGATTTACAAAGTTCTAACCGTTTTGTTGAACTCTGCCACCCTGTTTTCATGATATAATCACTCCTACCCTGCCTGTTGTGCTGATGTCAGGGAGCTTGTTCCAGTGAGTTACCTTGTCCTTGTGTCACTGGCTGACAGTGAATAACCACGGAGGTGCACCAAAGGATGCTGATGCTCCTGTCAGCAACAGATTTCTCAACACAGTGTGGAAGGGAGCAACCAGTAGGGATGAGGCTGGCAGCAGGGGAAGGGGTGGTAAGAAAGGACTAAGTCACACATAATAAATCCACCCCAATATACCTATTTCCCTAAGTCTTAGGTTCTTTCTTTTACAATAATAAGGAATTTCTGGCTCCTCAAAATCATTTATCACAGTATACCACTGAAACCAAATTTCAGCCAATTAAGCAAACATTGTGGAATATCTTCCAGCTCCTAGAACATACGATTTACATCTCA
Source organism: Mellivora capensis (assembly GCA_004024625.1). NCBI lineage: Eukaryota > Metazoa > Chordata > Mammalia > Carnivora > Mustelidae > Mellivora > Mellivora capensis. The sequence continues at coordinate 71,723 of PISX010008011.1, read as the reverse complement.
TGGGCGGCCACGCTAGGCCTAGGAAAACTACCCTCTATTGGGTAGCAATTTTTCTCATCATTATCTTCTAAAATATAGAATATTAGTTAAGTAAATCAATATATCTTAATCTAAACCCAAGATTTGTTCAGTCAATTCTGCTACTTAGCTCAAAAAGACAATGAAAATATCCCTCACTCAAAGAAATGAGGCATAGAAAAAACTGATTGAGATTGTACCTATTTATTTTTCCCACTATTTATAAATATTGCCTTTGAAGTGAGAATCCAGGGTAAAAGAGCAACAATAACCAAATGACTCTGATCTATACGACCTATATTTTTCTGTTGGCATATAGCAGTAAGTCGGGGATCAGAATTTGTTTTTATTCATTAAAAATATTTATACAGAAAATCACTAAACTATACTTAAATAGGTGAATCTGTGGGATGTAAATTTTACCTCAAGAAAGCTAACTAACTAATTCATTGATTAATTAATTGCAATTACTAAAAAAAAACAAGTACATAAACCAACCCTGTGTTCTACCAATTTCATTTCTGGGAATTCATCCTGCATAAAAACTGTCAACCTAAAAAACTATATCTAGTCACTATTTTTACTTGCTTCGCAATAACTCATTTAATCTTTATTTATTAAGATTATAAATTGTCCATTCATTATTCATTTAACAGGTACTTACTGTAAGCCAACTATGCACCAAGCAGTAGATAAAACGATAATCTACAGTCCTCGTAGATTCAATATTCAATAAAATTATAAAATTATTCAATAAAATAGTGAACATACAAAGGACAAAAAATTAAAAATACTAGAAGGAAAAGTTGATTAGGATACAGAATAACTAGTCTCCTGATTAAGAGCTAATCAGGAAAGCTTTGTTTGAGGAAATACCATTTAACTTGAGAACACAGGATGAAGGTTTAGCCAGAAGGAAAGTTAGTGGTAGGGAGGGTGTTTGAGTCTTCTAGATATACTTGTCAGTGCTGCATATGTATATGTTGATATCCTAGTAGAGTTTTATTGTGTGCAATGAGAAAAAAGAGTAGACAAAGTAGAATTAGCTTGTTCAGCAAAGGAAAAGCAGATGAGCCTGTGAGTTATGATTTAACTCATCGGAACAAGCACATCATTTTCAAAACTACTGTTTATTTTATTTGAAAATTGTGTGTGCTACGGGAAGGTTAGAATAATCTCTCCCTAATAAACAAAGTCTGTCATAGAAAAATAGTTCACCAAGCAGATAAAAGGATGCAGTTTTGGTTACAATATCAGAATCATAACCTCCTGTGCTTTAACGCTCTCTCAGCACACATCACGTTACAAACAGAGGCGACGCGTCTGCATCTCCCTGTGACCCCTTTGCTATTTCAAAGGGCTCAGATTTCTGTAGTTTGTAGCAGTGTATCCTGCGAACTGAAACCAATGCAATAGCTCTTGTTCTTCCTATAATTTTAGAAACAGAATTTATTAAAAGACTCAGAGTAAACTACAAAATGAGTATATTAATGCCATTTTTCTACCTCATGAATATCAAATCTACAAGCAAAGTCTTGATAATCATACTCTATGAAAATAGGATGTTTATATACTTTTTTCTATTAATATATTTTTTCTCCAAAATATATAATAAAGAATTTTAGTGAGAAGTCTCATGTTATTAATTCTGAAGCACAGAGTGTATTATCATAAATGCTTTTCTTGGGTTTCCCTGCAGTTAGGACTAAATTATACATATAAATTTGAAGTGTAAATACCACAATAACTGGTTTAAATTTTATGTGATAAATACCAGTGTCATTTCACATTTGATGTTTCATTTGCTTTAACTTTCCTGATATTATGTAACCATCTAATTTATTGAGATTTAAAAGCCGTCTGCATAACTAGGTGTAGGATTATACACATAAAGCTGTGGAATTTATTCATGATGATCCTGTCTAAATTATCATTTTTAGAGCTATGTTTGTTACCATAAAAAAGCCATTAAAAATCATAAGCAAGGTGAGTAAAATGTTTTTTAAGGTTTTCAAAATACCAGCTCTGTTTTGAACAATTTTTTTTTCCTTTCATATAATTCAATATTGGATACACAAATATACCATTAGGGCATACTGCTGTTTCAGATATATGCATGCTACAACCTCCTTCCAATCCCGCAGTCCTCCTCTCTATAAACAGGAACAACTGATTGATTTTACTTACTTTAAGATATATTTTATAAGTGGCTATCATGTATAAGAGACACAGTGCTTGCTATTGAACCCTTGAATACAACATCAGACTCAGCCTTGATTTCTTTCTAGAGGAAATTTTCAGTCATGGCAATAAGTACCTAAGTTGTTCTTTCCCAAAAAGATATATCTAAGCACCAGACCAGAAACTTAGAGTTCACCTATGATTTCGTTGTGGCCCAATTCTCTTTCTGAAATCAAAACTTATTTTTGAGATCCAGTCTATACCTTCTATACAATTTTAATAAACATTTTAGTTTCCCCATTGACTTCCCTTTGGGAACTTTCCTACTATGCAATTTTCTATAAAACTTAAACTGTTTTATTTCTGCCAGTACCAGTGCAGGAGTTTCTATTGGAGCTGATCCTTTGTGTCACAGTAGAGGCACTATCATTTGCCAGAATTCTTCAGTGTTACTTAGTCATGTGATTGGCTCTACCATATTGCCTTTGTTCTTCCTTTATTATAATTTTCTGTCCACCCCTTGAGATACTGAATTGTCTCATGTTTCACCCCTACTATGATATTTCAGTACCAACAATCCTTTTTATTTATGCTATTCTTCACATACAATCTCTTTCCCTACCTATTGGCAATATTCTCAGCTGGGGGTCATTTTAACTTCTCTTCTTTCTCTGATAATCTTAATCAAGAAAAATTCTTCCTTCAGCTTAAATGAGAAATGTTTATCTTTTAAATATTAGTTAATAATAGAGCTCTTCCTTTGTGCATAATTTTCTCTGATACATACAAAATCTTAGAAGCTGTGGTTACAACAATGCTTAGGTGAGAATTTATAGAATTAATCAATAGAAAAAAAGAGATTAAGGTTAAAAATACTAAGCCCTTGTTGGGAGTTGAACCACCACCCCACCCCGGCCACCACCACCACCACCAAAATGTTAGAATCCTTACCACCAGCAACATAGAATGTGACCTTATTGGGAAAAAGTGTCATTGAAAATGTAATTAGTTGGGGTACTTGGGTGGTTCAGTGGGTTAAAGCCTCTGTCTTTGGCGCAGGTCATGGTCCTGGGGTCCTGGGATCGAGCCCCGCATCAGGCTCTCTGCTCAGCAGGGAGCCTGCTTCCTTCTCTCTCTCTCTGCCTGCCTCTCTGCCTACTTGTAATCTCTGCCTGTCAAATAAATAAATAAAATCTTAAGAAAAAAAAAAAAGAAAATGTAATTAGTTAACATGAGGTCATCCTGGAGCACGGTAGATCTCTAATCCAACATAATTGGTGTTTTATAAGAAGTTGACCAAGTGAAGACCCAGAGATATGCAGAAAGAATGCCATATGGTAAGAAAGATAAAGATTGGAGCTTTACCTCTAAACCAATGAATGCCAAAGATTACCAGTAAGCTACCAGAAATTGAGAAGAGACAAGGATTCCTCTACAAGTTTCAGAGGAAGCATGACTTTGATAATTTGATTTCAGACTTTTCAGCCTCTAGAAGTATGAGACAATAAATTCTGTTGTTTTAAGTCACCCAATTTGTGATATTTTATGACAGCTACTCTAAGAAACTAAAACAAAACAAAACAAGCCCCCCAAAATCCCCTACAAAAACAAGCAAATAAACAAACAAAAAACCCCAAAAAACAAAGCACCAAATCCTGGTGTCCCAATCAGGGAAATTAGGGGGAAAAGTCCATAGAAAATAAAAATAATAACAAATCAGAAATTAATTAACTTTAAAATAAACAGAAATGCAAGTCAACAAAAAGCATAGATAATCTATAATAAATGCCAAAAAATTGTTGTCACGAGGCTGTTGGAAGTTTAATAAAAATTAAAATAGAGAAAGGATAAAAATTAATAATAAATATCATTATAAGGGAGATTTTTAATGAAGAAATACTATGTAGGTGATGACAATTAATAAAATGAGAAGGTCTAATTGTAGAATTTAATGTTTATTCCAGATTTGTAAGAATTTTAATATGTAGGATTTCTAAAACTTGATAAAGGGTATCTGTGAGAAACATATAAAAATTAATACTTTATGTTGAACAGTTAGAAGTGTTCCCATTAAGTCAACAATTCAACTGATACAAAAGAAATGAGGAAGGAATTTGTAAGGAAAACACAAAGCTATTTTTATTTGCAGAGATTATGATATTCTACTTAAAAATAAGGAAAAATAACTGCAAACTAAATATAACTTAGAAGACAGTTCAGCAAGATTACTCAATATATCATCAAAAGAACAAAATTAATGCAATGCTAGGCATTATTCATAAGTAAGTGAAAATGCAATGAAACAGAAAATAGACCCATTCACAAAACAACACTAATTTTCTACAAAACCAGATATTAATAACCAAATCTATACTTATGTGGGCTATTTTATGGCTAGTAATTTATTAAATGTAAATTTTAAAAAACATTATTTAACCTCAAGATGGTAGATGGAAGAATATCCTATTTTAAAAGTGCTATTTTTCTCCTCATAAATACATATATTCAGTGCAATCTGAACAAAGGTTTTTTTAATGGAATTTGACAACTGATTTTATAAGATACTTGAAAGAGAAAGAAGTGTTAAAGGGCAAATTGTCTATCAGGTGACAAAGAAGAATATAAAATTAGAGTGACTAAAAATGTTGTTAGTGCAGGATAATAGAAAATAGAACTACAGAATTGAATGCTCAGAAACAGACCTATGTAGACATGTCAATGATTAGCATAGAAAAGTACTTCAAGTTACTGGTAAAAATATGAACTGTATAAAAAATTGTGATGGGGCAACTGAACACCTTATGGAGGGAATTCTTTATCTATTAGAAAAATATCCCATGCTGAAATTAAAAATAAATTCCTCATGGATCAAAGAGGTAAATAAGAAAAAAAAATGTTCATTATCTAACACCAAAGAAGACCTCCAAACAAAAAAATGAAAAGTTATAAAGGTAAACACTTATATATTTGAATACACACAAATGCACATTTTTTTTCATGACAACAGGAAGCTTAAGCAAATTTAAAAGACTAACATATAGCTAAGGAAAATGTAATTTCAGTAGAGAGCTAAAAATAAGTTTCCAGAATCTACAAAGATACCCTGCATACTAATAAGAAAAAATGCCTTACCAAAAATAGTCAAAGAATATGAAATGGTAATTCAGGAAAAATAATTATAATCTACCAATAAACACATTAAAAGATGTGCAACCTTACCAACCCTACAGACAAATAAGATAAATTAAAGCAAAAAAACCTCACATGTTGGGACGCCTGGGTGGCTCAGTTGGTTAAGCGGCTGCCTTCGGCTCAGGTCATGATCCCAGCGTCCTGGGATCGAGTCCCACATCGGGCTCCTTGCTCGGCGGGGAGCCTGCTTCTCCCTCTGCCTCTGCCTGCCACTCTGTCTGCCTGTGCTCGCTCTTTCTATGACAAATAAATAAATTTAAAAAACAAAAAAAAAACAAAAAAAAACCTCACATGTTTTCTTCTGTGTCACTGGTAAAATAATTTTTCATGAAATGGAACTCTCAAACACATGAAAATTGGTATTCTCATTTGCTGCTGGTTAGGGACTAAATGTATAAAGTCTTTGGGAGGGAATTTGAGATCTCTATTAAAATATAAATATGTAGGGTCACCTGGATAGGTCAGTTATTAAGCATCTGCCTTTGGCTCAGGTCATGATTCCAGGGTCCTGGTAGCCTTGGACTCCCTGCTGAGGGAGAAGCTTGCTTCTCCCTCTCCCACTCCCCATGCTCATATTCCCTCTCTTGCTGTGTCTCTCTCTGTCAAGTAAATAAATAAAATCTTTTAAAAATTTAATATGGAATCCCAGGGAGTGATCAGTTCACTTTTCTTTATCAGACCCTGGGAAAAAAATGTAAACAAAAGAAGAATGTTGGTAGGTCATTATAATATTATATGCCCTCGTGAAATATCCATTAATAGGATTTAACTAAATAAACCTCTGCATAAACAAAAGTTCTTTAACAGCTAAAAACAAAAATGAAAAGGAACTATAAGAACTGATGTAAAAAAAGTTCTTCAAAGTATTGTTATGAGAAGAAAGAAAACAGAGCAATGTCAAATACATTTTATTTTAATTTTATTTAATGTGAAGATGTTTTTGTATATAAGTCTACTGATGAGGAACTGGAAGGATAAATTCCAAATTTCTTCCAAAAACTCTCTTTGTATAAGACAGTAAATGAGAGTCAAGGAGAGGAGTTGAAAAGAACTCCACCTTTGGCTCTGAATTCTTATTTTTTCAAATTTTATTTTATTAGTTAGATGGTAACTTTTTTTTTAAAGATTTTATTTATTTATTTGTGAGGGAGGGAGAGAGAGAGAGAGAGCAAGCACAAGCACAGGCAGAGTGGCAGGCAGAGGCAGAGGGAGAAGCAGGCTCCCTGCAGAGCAAGGAGCCCGATGTAGGACTCGATTCCAGGACGCTGGGATCATGACCTGAGCCGAAGGCAGCTGCTTAACCAATTGAGCCACCCAGGCATCCCTAGATGGTAACTTTTAAAAAGTGGCAACATGGGAATGTATTTTAAAGTTTATATATATATATATATATATATACATATATATATATATATATAATTTTTTTTTTTAAAATAAGCTCCATGCCTAATGTGGGGCTTAAATTCACAACCCTGAGTTCAAGAGTTCCATGCTCTACCAACTGAGCCAGCCAGGCGCCCTAAAGTTATATTTCTAACATGATGTTTTCTTAATACTTTAATTCAAATCCTCAGCCTCTTTATCAGTTTACAAATTTTTAACTGTGTATATGAATTAACAAAAATAATTATGAAGAAATTACTTTATTAGTGTGTGTGAATCTCTCTCATTCTTGACTATAAAAATTATGCCCTCAGTAAATGTACACAAGACTATGTGAGAGAACCCTCCAGTCCACTTTATTTACTTAATGTCAACTCAGCCCTGATCATGCATAAGTACAGGTATAAAGTAATAGAAAATAAACCCTACATGAGAGGCATTAGAAATTAGAGTTAAGATATTATTTTAACACAGTATTTTTCATCTCAGATAAATGGTAGCTCTTCAGTTTCTGAAACACATTTGGCTTACATGAATTTCACTTCAATCAGTTATATCTTCCCAATTCTTTATTTCCCTCATTGCAGAAATTGGTCACTCAAAGTGATGAACAACAGCTATGCACATGAAATTAAAGAAGTCATTACTTAGATAAATAGCAGAACTAATGAAACTGATGAAAAAAGATTCTTTTGAATCTGCTGGTGAATTATTTGATATATCGAACTCAATTTTAAAGTTTAGCAAAAGAGAATTTAAAGAGCTGATCAAAGTCAATCTGTGATTGTTTAACATAATAAATAACGCAAAGGAGAATGTTCTATTAAGAACATTTCTTAAAATTTGTTGGAAATTGCTCAAAGTCTGCTAAGAGTAACTCAGAACTTCTTTAGTTAATGGCAAAGGGGACTACTATAGGCTGAACACCTTTTGTTTGTCCAAATCTCTCTTGTTCTATTAGATGAGTGAACAAAATTCTCTAATCACTCATCCCTCCTTGTCCCTCCTCTCCCAGTCTGACCAGCTCTATTGACTTTAAGTCCGCCATATCTAATTTTATGTTCTTCCTTATTCTTTAGGTCATTGTATGAACTAATTGAATTCTTCAAAAATGATATGTTAAAGACCTAACACCCAGTACCTTAAAATATGACTTTATTTGGAAATAAGGTATTTACATTGATATCAAGTTAAAATTAGATCATCAGAGTGGGGGAAATTTGGACACAGAGACACAGAGAGGAAAGACCATGTAAAGACACAGGGAGAAGATGGCCATGTGACTAGCATGATGTATCCAGAAGCCCAGCATACACCAAAAGCTGGAAAAGGGAAGGAAGGATTCTCCCATGGTACTGTAAGGGAGAGTCTGGCCTTGCTGACACTTTGATTTCAGATGTCTAGACTCCAGAACATGCTTTCAGCTACGCCAATAACAACTGCTTTCACACAAGCATGATATATTTCCCTCGTCCAATCACTCTTTCTTCTAGATGATTATTTCACACTTCTCTTAGCCTTCAATCTTTGACAATCTTTCCCCATTTCCTTTATAAGCTACAAACCTTCCTTTCTGTTTCACCAGAAAGAAATTAAACAACCAGAAGTAAAATCTACAGAATATTGCCCCCATGCATGCCTACAGATCAGCATCTGTATATGTATTTCTTGCCTTCCTGTTTCTAGAAATTAACCATTTGTTTTCTGCGTAAAAGTGAGCCCCTTCAAAGGGCACTAGATCCTATTTTTATTGCTTATTTAACGCTTTAGAACTTCTCTCATCTGTCACTTATAGTAACAGTTCTTTCCCTCCCTTCTGAATCAGTCCTGCCTATGTATTGATATTTTTTCCTTAAAAATAAAACAAAATAACAACAAAAATGCCCTTAACTTCACTTCCTCCTGTCAGTTACTGCACCATTTCTCTGCTTTTTTACAAAAAAATCCTCAAGGGTGATCTCTACTCACTGGATCCCCATATCTCCTTCCATTCCCTCTTAATCCCTCTGCAGTTGTGGGTTAAAAGGTGCCCTTCTCCAAATTCATTTGTTGAAGTCCTAACTACCAGTACCTCAGACTGTGATCTTATTTGGAAATAGGGCTGTTATAGATATAATTAATTAAGGTGAGGTTTCCTAGAGTAGGGTGGGTCCCTAATCCAATATGACAAGTGTTGTCATATTGTCATAAAGGGGGAATTGGGCTTAGGTATACCCATAGGTAGAATGCCACGTGAAGATGAAGGCAGAGATCCAAGCGCTGATTTGTGAAGCCAAGAAACACCGACCATTGTCAGAAAACCACTGGAAGCTAGGGGAGAGGCATGGAATGGATTTTCCTCATGGGTCTCATGAAAGAATGAAATCTGCCAATACCTGATTTTGGACTTCTAGCCTCCAGAATTGTGAGATTATACATTGCTGTTATGTAAACCATTCAGTCTGTGATACTTTGTTATAGCAGCCTAAGCAAATGAATATACCACTTAAGCATTTGACTTTACCACTTCAGTGCAATTGTTCTTGCCTGGATCCCTAATCACCTCCAAGCTAAATTAGTACTGCCTACTTTTACTTCAGTAGTCAGCAGCATTTGGCTGTCTTTACATGATCTCTCATGTACCTCTCTGGCCAAATTTTCTTCCGACCTTTCAAGTTCCTTTGCTGGTTCTCTTTTTCTCCACTTGTTAACATAGGAAGGCCTCAGGGTTGAATCCACAATCCTCTTCTTTATTTACAGAACACACATAGTGATCTCCTTGCAGTGGCTTTGTAAGTACCACCTACATGTTGATGCCGCTCAAATTCATGTCACCACACAAGAACGTGACAAAATTTATACTCTTATAAATTTATACACAAACTCTCACTAGACTTCCACACTTGGCTATTTCAACCCTAATATAGTCAAAATTTAACCCTAAACATGTCTCATAGTACCCTTCTGCAGTCCTAGAGGCTTATTCAAAAATATTATATTTAAAATGTAAAGTCTTACCTCATCTTAGCATATCTGAATCTTCTTTGTATTATTTTTTCCATAGCAGTATCACCTTCTAACATATCATATAAATTACTTAATTTTTACATTTAATATTAATCTCCCATATTACCTGTTAGAATGTAAGATCCAATAAGACAAGGATGTTTGTTATATTCACTGATGTATCTCAAGTACAGAGAATGAGAGAAGATATTTGCAAATGACGTATCAGATAAAGGGCTAGTATCCAAAAATCTATGAAGAACTTATCAAACTCAACACCCAAAGAACAAATAATCCAATCAAGAAATGAGCAGAAGACATGAACAGACATTTCTGCAAAGACATCCAGATGGCCAACAGACACATGAAAAAGTGTTCCACATCACTTGGCATCAGGGCAAAGCCACAGTGAGATACCATCTCACACCAGTCAGAATTGCTAAAATTAACCAGTCAGGAAACGACAGTTGTTGGCCAGAATTCAGAGAAAGGGGAACCCACTTACACTGTTGGTGGGAAAGCAAGCTGGTGCAGTCACTCTGGAAAACTATATGGAGGTTCCTTAAAAAGTTGAAAATAGAACTATCCTATGACCCAGCAATTACACTGCTGGGTATTTACCCTAAAGGTAGTGATCCGAAGGGGCACATGCACCTGAAAGTTTATAGCAGCAATGTCCACAATAGCCAAACTATGGAAAGAACCTAGATGCCCATCAACAGATGAATAAATAAAGAAGATGTGATATATATATATATATATGTATATACATATATATATATATATATATATGATAGAATACCATGCAGGCATCAAAAATTGAAATCTTGCCATTTGCAACGACGTGGATGGAACTGGAGGGTATTATACTAAACAAAATAAGTCAATCAAAGAAAGACAATTATCATATGATCTCTCTGATATTAGGAATTTGAGAGGCAGAGCAGGGGGTCTTGGAGGTAAGGTAGGGGCAAAAAATTGAAACAAGATGGGACCGGGGAGGGAGACAAACCATAAGAGACCCTTAATCTCAGGAAACAAACTGAAGGTTGCTGGGGTACTAAGAGGGGAAGGACAGGGTGGCTGGGTTATGGACAGAGGGGAGCATATGTGCTATGGTGAGTGCTGTGAATTGTGTAAGACTGATGATTCACAGACCTGTATCCCTGAAACCAATAATACATTATATGTTAATAAAAAAGTGTATATAGATGTACACCCACATATATTACTTATTAAGTTTAATACTCTTAAAATCACTATGAAGTCTTTATTATTTTAGGTATACTTTACAGATAAGAAATCTAAGTCTTAAGATTGTATAGATCATACGCAGGAAAGTGAGAATTAAAATTATATTTTTATCTTTCTAAAACACCCTAAACTCTACTATCTCAAATTTTACTTTTGAAATTGGTCATGAAAATGTTTAATTTCCCAGTACATGATAGAAAATGAATTCAAAGTTTTTTTTCATATAAAAATGCTTCTCCATCCCTTCACTTTCAGCTCTTTCAGTCTGGATTTATCTTTAGGTCCAAAATGAGTGTCTTGTACACAGCATATGGATGGGTCTGGTCTTTTTATCCAATCTGCAACCCTGTGCTGTTTTATGGGAGCATTTAGGCTGTTCCTGTTGAGTAGTTTGCATAATGTTCATTTTGCAAATATTCAATGGGTGAATATATATGTTTCTTCTTATTATGTTTGGGTGAATTCTCATTAATCCAAGTCAGAAGATCATTCCTGGAATTAAATTTTAAGGAAAACTTAGCAACTGATAATGTAGACTATTGAAGCTTTAATTCACATATCTTATCAGTGACAGATTCCATTGATAAAGTTATAAAAGACACTCAAAAGAATAAGAATAATTGTTAAATGGAATAATCTGATGGACATTTATTATTTGTTCTGTATTTGTTCACCAAAATCTGCTTTTCCTGCATTTTAGTTAGAAAATTTAGGTGAGCACACCCTGTCTGAATAAAGACTGCCTCAGGATGGCTATGTCACTAACCTCTGGGTAATGGGATGGAGTACAAAAGTGAGCTCTGCAAATTCTGGAGTGGGACTGCAAGGGGAGAGGATATAAGTTCTCTGTCCCTTTCCTTTTTCCTGCTTGCTAGGATCTGAATACACATGTTGGTCTTAGAGAAGCTGTCCTGGACCAGGTGCAACTTCTGGCTCTCTAATCCTGGATCACTCACATATCCTCTCTGTCTCAGTTTCCTAATTTAAGTAAATAATAGAATTTGTATCCTGGAATGCTGTGAGAGTTGAATATCATACACTCACACACACACACACACACACATTAGCAAAGTAACTGATCCTCCAAAAAAATTTATAGCTAGGAGAAAGTGATAAAGGCAAAATGGTTTTCTATTTTTAGATCCAAAAAACAAGTATTTATTTTATTTTAAAGACTTTATTTATTTATTTGACAGAGAAAGAGAGAGATTACAAGTAGGTAGAGAGAGAGGGGGAAGCAGGATCCTTGCGGAGCAGAGAACCCAACGCAGGACTCATTCCCAGGACCCTGAGATCATGGCCTGGGCTGAAGGCAGAGGCTTAACCCACTGAGCCACCCATGTGCCCCTAAAAACAAGTATTTATAATCTCATGATGTAGGTATGTAGAATGGAAGAAGGTAAAAACTGTATTACTCTACCTCTACAATACAAGTTAGACATTAATACACATGACCCCTGAGAAGACTCCTGGAAAACCAGGGCACAGCACTTTCTCAGTCTCTATTATGCATTTCCAGCAGAGTGTTTCCAGCTCTAAAGGAAGTTTTTCAATGGACAGAAATTTCCTCTAAGGCCAGAATAAGTGTAAGTAAATTTCTAGCTTCTATTCACTTTAACTAGAATGAAATTAATAAAAATAATTTTGGAAGCTATTAAGGATATTACCATGCTGAGAAACAATACATATACATATGCACACACACACACAGGTGTGTGTGTGTGCATATGTATATGTATATATATGTAAATATATGTATATAAGTTGTTGATGGCATCCAACTGGTCCTCAAACCATGAGTAATCTTGCCAAGCACCAGCCAAAGTCTTAACAATGTATACCTAGGTTACACTTGAATATAAGTATTTCCAAACTCAGAAACTATGTTAAATGCATAGTTTTTGAGGTTTATTTTAAAAGATAGAAAAACCTGTATGTCAAATTATGCAATGCTTGTTTATATTTACTATATTAAAAATACTACCTTCACAGTATCATATTTGCTGTGTGCTATGTATTTTTGATTTCAAATACATAGTGAGAAGTATCTCCCAGTGGGAACATAATTAGTCATCAATTATACATATTTGATTCATTCCTGGGTATGATATACTTTATTTCATTTTAGAAAGCAATTATTCTGTACTTAAGACCAGTTGCACGTACCTGTTAAATAACAGGAAGTGAGTTCATTCACAACTTTATAAATTAGAGAAGGTCTGTGTTTTTGAGAAGTCCTAAAGAGCATAATCATCCCAAGGTCATGTTTCAGTTAGAAATATATAGTTGGTCAAATTTATTAGATAACACATGTTTTTCCTGACTGTTAACAGATTTGATCACCTGCTGCTTGATGTGCAAAATTTTCTCTGAGATCACTGTGCACTGTGAGGTGGGAAAGTACAAGAGACAGTAACTGTTCCCTATTTCCCCAAACACTTGCACTGCTATTCATAGAGAACCAAAAAAATTCACTCGTGTAGATATACTTGGTATCCCTTAAATACTCAAAGAAATAGAGGAAGTTATTTCATATAGTACTTCAAGGTATATAGCAATTTTTCAAGAGGAAGAAATGATGATCCCAAAATATTTGTGATTAAGCTCTGTATCAGGGGTGCCCGGGTGGCTCAGTTAGTTAAGTGTCTGCCTTCAACTTACCTCATGATCCCAGGGTCCTGGGATTGAGTCCCACATGGGGCTCCCTGCTCAGTGGGGAGCCTGCTTCTCCCCTCCCTCTGCCCTTCCCTCCCCCTCACTTGGACGTTTCCTCCCTCTCTTGCTCACTCTCTTTCTTACAAAAATAAATAAAATCTTTTTAAAAAAACATAAATAAAACTCTATATCAATCTGTAGACAATAATGATAGCAACAACAAAATAAACAACAGTAATAGCAATTGCTACTTACTATGCGCCTGCCTTAGTAATAAAAGATTTACATAAGTTAAGTCATGTAATCTTTACAATAACTTTAAGAAGGAAGTACTATAATTTTTCTCAGAACTAGAAATGGCAAAGCTGAGAATTTTTCTCACAGTGAAATACTTATTTTAGCCAGCAGTTGCATCCCCAGAAAGTTTCACATTTGCAGCCTAGTTAAAAAAAAGTTGGTAATTTCTTTGGTTAATTTTATTTAAATTCCATTTTGAGGGATGGAGTTTATTATATCCTGGTTTAGATGTACAAGAGGATTGAAACTGATGTGTTTTTCTGAGAACTGGCTTGGGAAAAGGGATAGAAATAGAGATAGATCACCTTATTTTTTCACTGTAAGATTCCCTTAGTCCTCTTTGTAATCAAAGTAGTTTGATTACTTTGTATCCCAAGTACATTAAAGTACTTGTGCTTAACCAAAGTAATGTGCTTAACCAAAGGAGTAGTCTTTAAGGCACAGTGATTATGTGAGAATTATTTGGATAAGGTGTGGTTTCAAGAGTATGAAATTTCAAGTCAAATTATAAAATTCAAGCTAATTTAATATGTGATAATATAAGTAAATTTTTCAAATATTTACATTTCAAATATCTAAAAACCCAAGACCATTATAATATTATTATTCTGTATTTCATTAGCTGATTTAAAATATAAAGTATCATTATCTTTCAAAGTAGTTTATAATCTTCCTCAATTAAATAAGATGCATTCTGATTTGAATGTAATGGCTAAATTCTCAAATATTTCCATGGCATTCACATTACATGCAAAATTCAAAGGGAAAAATTAAGTAAAAAATAAAAGATAGCTAAAATAGTGGACTCTAAGGAAGTAATGAACTTTTGTTTTATGTACTTTTCCATTCTTTGCTGAGATGTAGCACATAAACCCACTTATAAATAAAATATAAATGACTCTCAGCAAGAATATCAATTTACCATAATGTTATACCTAGAATATTTTATAAACTAGCCCATGACAGCCACAAATTATTCCTAGAAAATAAACAAACTAAAAGATGTATTCTGAATTGTCAAAAAAGTTGGAAAATACCCAAATAGAGACACTTAGAATAGTTAATGATTTTCATTATTATTAAAAAAATACATACTCCTTCTGGGAAATATAAAAGATATAGAAAAATATTATAATAAAAGTATTAAAAATCCAAATCCTTGACCCACAGACATACAAATTTTTACATTTTGATAAAATGAAACATTACAAAATAGAGACCATATATATCTGGAACTTGTATATGCACCTAACATTTCATCATCACCACTTCCTAAAGGAAATAGATTTACCTTAATGTTTTCATTATTACTGTTGGAAATTTAGTTTTCTCAGTGTTTGTAATTAGACTTCAAATAAATATATTGTTTTCATTACTTTTTTTGTGTTTGTGTTTTATTAATTCTTGTTTCTTGTGAATTTATAGTCATTATCTTGACTTAATCCCCCAAAGAAAAATAATTTGTTATAACCATATAAAACATTACATGTACATAGTTATTCAAATATATATGTTTTATTTTTATTTTGAAAGTAAATCTTGAGGATGACTTTATCACTTCACATAAAATATTAGGTTAATTTTATAGACTAATATAAAAAGTCTGCGTATTTAAATCACAAATATAATTCTATATTTTGTAATCCTATTCCCATGTTCATCCTGGTTTTATGGTTAGTGTTACATTAAAATTTTTGCAATAATAATTTTTGTGTACACTTTAAGTAGCTCAGAAGATAACAAGTTTATCATCCTCTAATCCTTAAAAAAATCCCCTTTAAAGTGGTTAAACACAATAGTGATTATTGTCTTTTTATTAATTATTTCATTTCTTTTCAGTGTAACAGAATTCATAGTTTTACACCACACCCAGTGCTCCATGCAATGCTTGCCCTCCATAATACCCAGCGCCTGGCTCCCCCAACCTCCCATCCTTAAATGGACAAAACATCATGTACTAATGGTTATATCAAGATAACAAAATAAATCATCTGAGAAAAACAAAATGAATATCTTAAAATACAGAATTGAATTCTCTGGAAAATAAGCCATCTGAACCCCCAAATCAAGAGGGAACTTAAATACAGTGACAACACGTAAGCTAGGGGCTCTGGAAAGTTGGAATTGTAACTAAGATTATGGTATAAAGCCCGGACTCTTAGAAAGGCTACCTCACAAGGGAGAGGATGGGCTTAGAAAAAATTCCACCAGCCCAGAAGGAGTAGAAGGAAGTTTGTTTTCCTGGACAAGGATCCTGAAGGGGGGAAAAAAAAATCCCCTGCAAATATATGCCGCTTATGCTTTCTGAAAACTCTAAGTGAGAAATTAACACAGAAATCAGTTCCGTTCAACAAAAGTAAAAGATTACCTGCTGCAGTGGGAAACATTCTCAAACAGATTTTGCTGCATTTCCATACATAAAATCTTCTTTATAAGGCTTCTAAAAGAGAACTCAAACTTCAAAATAATATTTACATGAGCAAATAATGTACCAGATAAGGTAACCTGCAGAATCAACCCAAGAATGGACATCTGAGAACTTCAGTTAATGAAATTCTAATTGACATTTTATTTATTTTTTGTTTTTTAAACTTTTTTAATTTAAGACTTTTTATTTATTTGACAGAGAGAAGAGACAGCGAGAGAGGGAACACAAGCATGGGGAGTGAGAGAGGGAAAAGCAAGCTCCTTGCTGATTTGCAATTATTTTCTCCCTCTTTATACACTGTCTTTTCATTTTGTTGATAGTTCCTTTGCAGTGCAGAAGCTTTTTAATTGAGGTAGTCCCACATGTTTACTTTTGCTTGTACTGCCTTTGGTTTTGGTGCCAGATTAAAAAAAATAATTGCCAACAGAGCGCTGGGTGATACAGCTGGTTGAGTGACCAACTCGATTTTGGCTCAGCTCATGATCCCAGGGTTGTGAGATCGAGCCCTGCATCAGGGTCTGTACTGGGTGTGGATCCTGCTTAAGATTTTATCTCTCCCTTTGCCTCTCCCCACTCATGTTCTCTCTCTAAAAACAAATAATAACAAATTAAAATTAAAAAAAAATAAAAATAAATAAAAAATTCATTGACAAGACTTGTATCAAGATTACCACTTATGTTTTTTTCCCCCTAGGAATTTAATGGTTTTAGGTCTTCTATTCAATCTCTAACTTATTTTAAGTTCATTTTTGTGTATGGTATAAGATAATGGTCTAGTTTCATTCTTTTACATGTGGATGTCCCTTTTTCCCAGCACCGTTTATTGAAGAAACTGTCCTCTCTCTATTGTAGATGCTTGGCTCCTTTACTGTAAATTAATTGATTAAAGATGTGTGGTTTTTTTCTAGAAATACACAATTTACCAAAACTGTGTCATGAATCCATAAATATTAAATAAGTTAAATCATGAAGGTGAGAGTAGGAGAAAATAATCGTATTACAGAATGGCTGAAGACTGTACTTCAAGAAAAAAATAGGTAATTCTGCTTCATACCTCTAATGAACTCCTGTTCAATAAATTGAGGATACATGTGTGAAGCAAGATTGAAAACTATATAAATCTAAATACAGAATAACAACTAATTCTTGGAAAAAGGTTGACTGAGGTCCTGTTGTTTGTGCTCTGCATGATTCAAGGGCCACCATTTCACTCAATGTAATTGTGTAATTACTCAGTGTAATTCACAAGTGTAAATGCTTGTGCTAGGGTTGTACAGTCCACAGCATGATAAAATCATACGCAACGGCCCTGGGAAGCAAAACTGTGATGATTTATTCTCTAAATACTTAGGTGTTGAAATAAATGGGGAGAAATTCTAACTTCAGTACATAGATGATCATATTCAACTTCTCTATTCTCTTCTACATGCTTGCTATATAAAATTTTAAATAAAAAAAACAACATACAGATGCACTGTTTCTGCAACAGAAGGAAGTATCTATTACTAATGTCAGAGATGTGTCTTTCCATTTCTAAAAGGTTCTAAATCAAGAACTTTTTAAAATGTAAATAACACGGCAATGCTTCTATTAATAAAACAAATAAAAGAATGATGGTTAATTCTTAAACTTTTATTTAAGCCATTAATTTTATTATTCTGCTATCTACAGTAAGCCTCAATTTGCCCTTATTTAAATTCAAGAGTCTGACTAGCTGATCTCTTCTATTCTATTTAAATTAAACCTTCTCCAGTTTTATGATTTGCAATTCAAAACTTATAACTCCACTTTAGCTATACAAATATAGGATTCATTTCCTAAGTAAAAGGGTCCTGAGTTATATTAACATTGCATTTTACTACCCAATTTAACCAGGTATATAAATTCCTTTTGTAAATATCTTATCAATTAAAAAAATACACACTATGGCTTCTTTGTGAATATGGTAAGACATCTTTGGAGGATATTTGAATCAATGTTTACGCCATATTCTGAAAATTCAGTATGACAAATCATATAGTTCTCGTAGTTCTAAATCTTGTAGCTCAAACTGACATATTTTCTACTAGGTCATTTTGTTTAACTTCAAACATCATAGGTTCTTTTGTAAGGAAGGAGTAAAAGCAATTTTCTTTTAAAGTGAACTGAAACCTGATTGAAAAAAGAATCATTCTTTTGTCAAACTATAATCTATTGTTTCAGTTAGAGAGAAATCACACACAGAAAAGAGTATAAGGGTGCTCCATGAAATTATTCTGACAAGAAGAAATGCCAAAATAATAGGATTAAAATTGTTGTCTCTTTTTCAAGAACGATGTGAACTCCAAAATAACTTGATATTTTCATGTCAAACTGTGAAGTACTTGAAATGCAATGTACTTGAGTACCATATACATTCACAGAGAAATGAAAATGAGTCTTTGTACTTAAAAAAACCTAATGAACATTGGAATTTTATCCATATTAATATGCTTTTTGGCCGACCTTCAAGTATTCTTTTCACTTTTTCTAGAGAAGTACAATATTCTACTGTTCAGGAAAGATCACTATCAATGATAGCATAAAGTGACTATAATAAAAAACTGTTAGTTTATTTTCATCATAACGATGTTCTTGTGTAGAAATGTTATTATAGGGGGATATTGAATGTTTTTACTCTGTACACTTTTCTAGTTGTTATAGGTGTACAATGAAATAAATATATATAAATAATGTGTAAAATAAAATTAATATAAAACACCCTGCTCTTATTCTACTAACCTAATTGTGGACACAACTTAGGAGCACACAGGGAAGAGGGGGATGTGGAGGAAGGGAGAGAGATTGATTGTTGTGCATGGTTGTGGTTGAAAAGGCCTCAGAAGAGCTGACACTTAATGTAGACAGTGAAAAATGAGCCTGACAGAGCTTTCCCACATTGTAGGAATTGATATGCATATATGAGAAAGTTATGGATTAAATTATTACCTAAAAATATTAACTGGGACCTTCCTAGAAAACATCATAATCATACCTTCTTGAAGCCGAATTCTAGTGGGGCGGGGGAGTCATTATGAATTAGATCCCTCTCTTAATGAAAACAATGAACACTGCTGGATTTTAAATGTACAGTTTTTTAAGAACATAAAAAAAATCTGCAAAGGTAGTAAAAGACATGTCAAAACTAAAGGGAAAAGAGGTTCCATGTAAGCCAGTGGAGCACAGGAACACTGAAGTTACACAGTGCAAGATATATCTACTCAGGGGAAGTTGACTTCAGTTTTGGAGTCTGGTAGGAGGAAACAGATGTCTGAGGCCAGGGCCTGAACAAGTCACGCAGCCTTAGAAGTGACTTCCCAAATTAACTTGAGATGCCTGCCGTGTGAGGCTGAAACAAAAGGAAATCAGCAATCCAACACACCCTGAAGCATCATTTCCACACTGGTGTATCACCTATGAAACAAGAAAAAGACTAGAAAACATGACAAAAATAACAGTAAACAGGAGAGATCCAGGAAAGAGAAAATGTTTACAATTCTTTCTTTGAGGGGGTGGTATTGTTAGGGTTTAGTTTACTTTAGACTTAATTAGTTTTGTATAGATTTTGTAACTTCTGTGTATGAATTGTTTTTATACACAATATTTCTGACATTATCGAGTAGGTTTTTCCCATACTAATAACCAATTCTCCAACTCTCTGAACACCATGGGTGTACAATTCAATTAAATTCTGACACCAACTACTGGAGTTGAGGCAAACGCCACAGGTTAGGGACTCAGAACCACAAGACTGTTCCCAACTTCAGATGTCAATCACAAGTCCTGGGCCTCTCCTACTTCTTATTGATCGGCTATAAACTGGGGGCTCTCACAACACCCTCCTCAGTTCAATAACTTGTTAGAACAGCTCACAAAACTCAGGAAGTCTCTTTACTCACTATCGCTGGTTTATTATAAAAATTATAACCCAGGAATAGCCAAATCCAAGAAAGAGGCATAGGGGCACATAAGCAAAGAGGCACCAAATTCCCATCCTCTCTCCAGGTGTGCACCTCAGTATGTTTGCCAACCTGGAAGCTCTCCAAATACTACTCTTCAGCATTTTTATGGAAGTACCATTACATAGGCATGATTGATTAAATTATTGGCCATGGGTGATTAACTAAATCTCAGAGATGAGGGCCTATTGATTCCTCTGACAACCAGGCCCCATTTGAAGATATCTAGGGGCCCACTGAGAGTCATCTTAGCAGGAACTCAGATATAGCTGAAAGAGTCTTATTATGCATAACAAAAGCTACTCCTAACACTCAGGAAATTCCAAGGTTTTAGGAGCTCTGTGTCTGGAATGAGGGACCAAAGATAAGTATAGCGGTATTATTATATCTTACTATTACACTATGACAACTAAATGAAAGAGTACATTCAAGATTTTTTAAAAAATATAAACAAGTCAAAAATAATCATAAAAGTAACACAAAAGAGAAAAAATTGAAATAGAACAGGTGGAATGAATAGAAAACAAAAATTAAATCAGTGAATATACAACTAACATGACTAATGATATTAATGAATAGAATAAATACACTAATTAGAACAGTAATATTTGAGATTGGATTTAAAAGTCCAACTGTAAATTGTTTACAAGATACAAATGTAGAATACAAGAATATAGAATGACTAATGTGGATGAATAGACAGTATATAAATACTAAGCAAAAGAAAGCTGATGCAGGGGTGCCTGCGTGGCTCAGTGGGTTAAAGCCGCTGCCTACCGCTCACGTCATGATCCCAGGGTGTTGGGATCGAGCCCCACATCAGGCTTTCTCTATGGGGAGTGTGCTTCCCCCTCTCTCTGCCTGCCTCTCTGCCTACTTGTGATCTCTGTCTGTCAAATAAATAAATAAAGTCTTTAAAAAAATAAAAAGGGGGTGTCTGGGTGGCTCAGTTGATTAAGCATCTGCTTTCAGCTCAGGTCATGCTCCCAGGGTCCTGGGATTGAGCCCGGCATCAGGCTTCCTGCTTGGTGGAGAGCCTGCTTCTCCTTTAGCCTGCCGCTCCCCCTGCGTGTGCTCTTTCTCTTTCTCTTTCTCTACCTCACAAATAAATAAATAAAATCTTTAATAAATAAAAAAATAAATACAAATAAAAAAAGAAAGCTGATGCAGATATGATATTATTAGAAAAAAAGACTTTAAGATAATATAGTATTAATAGAAATTAACAGAATTGCTTAATAATAATATTTTTGCTTGTTTTTCTTGTCTTATTTTTCTGTCACATACTATTAAAGACTTTACACTATATTTTTGAGATTTTTCTCTCATCTGTAGTTATGAAAATTTTTATTTATATACTCCTAGGCTATGTTTTTAAATGAACAGAGTTTAAAATTTTATTAGTTCTTGGTAAATTAAAATTTTTATTATTATGAACTAACCCTCATTATTTTCTGTTAGTGTTTTTTACCTTAAAGGCTATTTTATACAATACTAACATTTTGTATGTTATGTCTTTATCCATTCATATCCTTTGTCCACTCATATGCAAATACATATGGAATTGGAATCTAAATAGAAAAGGGGATAGAGTATGAAGAAAGACCACTAGATACATAACAGAATATTTTCTAAATTTAACAGTGTAGAGATTAGCATGACCCCTGTGCAAGGATGACATGAAAATCCATGAAACACTCCATATTTAAAAAGAAAAGAAAAAAGAGTATTTTCCAAATGTAGTTCAAAAAAGAATTAAATAATTATCCCAACTAGGGTAATTATTTATGAATAATTTTAAATGCCAACCAAGATAATTATAATGAAAACCTCACTGGATACATTACAATCAAACTGAGGAAAACCAGAGATAAAGAGCAAAATCTTGAAAGGAGACAACAAAAAGATACATTGCTTGTAAGAGAACAACAATATGAATTACTGTTGATTTCTGATTAGAAAAAAAAGGAGGTAGAGGATAATGGAATGTCATCTATAAAATGCTTTAAAGAAATCTCTCAACCAAGATTTCTATATCCAGTGAAAATAGACATTAAAGATAATGAGTGATGCCTGGGTGGCTCAGTTTGTTAGGTGACTGCCTTTGGCGTGGGTCATGATCCCGGAGTCTCAGGATCAAGTCCAGCATTTGAGTCTGTTTCTCCTTCTAACCAACCCCCCATGCTCTTTCCCTCTCTCTCATTCTCTCTCTCTCAAACAAATAGATAAAATAATTTAAAAAAGATAAAGATAAGAATGAACTGGAGAAATTTCGCAGAAATACAAAAGTTAGGATAAGACAGTATGTTTTGTTATTACCACAGCTATCTATTGCCATTGTCTAGGATGAAGTAAAAAGTGAAAAATTCACATATAATTTCCTAGGTCACAAGGGGAAAAAAAAACTAGCCTAGGATAAGACTTGGCATGATTTCTACAATAACCTTCTACAAATTACTGTTCTAGGGAAAACTCAATGGATTCAAAGCTGAGTATTATTTTAAAAAGGAAGAGATGATTTTAAATAAACTATCCAAATTTTTTTAAAAAGGAAGCAATGTGAAAGACTAACACTAGAAGAATCTTTATCACAAAAATGTTACTGTAAATTGTGACTGAATAATCAAAATGACCATAAATGGGGGGAGAACATATGAAATGATCATTTATGTATTTAAATAGAAAGCACAAAGCAGAAACACAAGTGCCCTGAAAAGAGATATGCAGAAGAGACTGAATATGAGCTACCAGAGTTCAGGGAAGTTTGAAAAGAAAAAAAAAATTATAAATTATGGCAAAATTGGAAGCATCATAAAAAATGAGATAATGTGAAAATATACAAGAAAAATTGAGAATAAAAATAATAAACCTAGGAACAAGAAGATGGAAATATATGAATAATTTTTAAAATTTAAGGAAGTTTTAAAATTTAAGATATGAAGGAAAGAAAATGAAGATCCAATGTGTATATACAATTATGGTCCTGAAGTTGGAGGGTGGGGATAAAATAATGGAATGAAACATTTTTTTCTAAAATATAATAAAAAAACTTATTTTGTCTCAGAGTTTTATTAGGTTTACCATTTATAGCTTGCAGAATATGTTTTCTTATTTCTGAAAAAAAATTTAAAAAGAACTGTTGGAAAATAAGAGTGCTGTTTTAGAAAAAAGATAATATTGTAATGTGTATATTAAAATTATGGAATATCTATACATTCTTATTCATCTGAGATACAGTTGAGCTGAAATCCATTGTCCTGGTATAGTTATTAGCAGCAGCCCACTCTCACTCTGAAGTGCTCCAGTTTGCACAAAAAATTGAAAATAAATAGAAAAATAGGTAGTTGAGATCCTGAAAAAACTTAAGAATGTTGTTCCCATGAGTACCACTTTATAGAAATTTCTTAAATCTATGGGATAAATTTCTAACAAAAACAACAAAGATAATATACAGCAATAGGAGTTACATATGATTATGAATTTACTTAAATAAAACAAAATTAGGATAGATTGATAAGAATATATATTTTTATATTCTTTGACAAGGTAGAAATTGATACAACTAATAAAACTTGGATGTGAAACAGAAAAGGGTGTAAGATAATACAGGAGTTCTGAAAATCCTCTAATGTTATATCTAAGGTATCAAAATATATAATTTATAACTGATATTTTAATTATTACAACTAAGAATCAATTAAATATCATTAATCAAAATGTGTAAAGAAGGGAAAGGAGGAGAAAATGAATTATATTACTTTTATCACTGGTCATAGTAGGAAATTCATAGTAGAAAATAAATGAAAGTATATGTGTTTTATAAAGTGATAGCTGAAAAGGAAAGTACTAAAGTCACCTTCTTCCTAATTATAAAAAGAAATTAATGGAGAAACAGAAAATAAATCACAAGGCTATTTAAGAGGGGAAGATGACACTAATATATGGGAAAACAGAGACTGACTTTGATAATTACAGTAAACTGAAAATTTGTCTACTAAAAGAAAAAAATAAATTGAATTCCAAAGCGAAATTTAATACCATGCTGTATACAAAAGAAACAAAGTAATTACAAAATCCAGAGATTAAAAAGGACAATAACAATGCCAACAAAAGGAAAACAAGGATACATTCTTAATAAAACACAAATTAAACACAGGCCTTTGAAATGTGACAAAGGATGGCGTTCTTTACAAAAGTCATTAATATTTATATTAATATATATTAATAGATATAACCAAATAACTCAACATGAATTTTCATAAATCCAAACATGTAAATTAGTTCCAAAAAATCAAAATCAAAAAAGGAGGCAAATATACTGAAAACACACACAATACATATAAAAGAAAATATCCATTTTTTAAAGAGACTTTATTTATTTATTTGAGACAGAGCATGAGTGGGGGGAGTCAGAGGATGAGGGAGAAGCAGACTCCCCACTGAGTGAGGAGCCCAACTTGGGGCTCAACCACAAGACCCTGAGATCATGACCTGAGCCAAAGGCAGACACTTAACCAACTGAGCCACCCAGCTGCCCCCCAAAATATCAATGGTTTTAAAACATCTATGTTTCAAATTTTTATGTGAACATATAATTTGCTGCAGAAATTCCATTTCCAGAAATATATCCCAGTAATATGCCTGTACTTGTTCACAAAAGCTATTCACTACAGCATTTTTATACTGGCGAAGACTGGAAACAACCTAGTGCAGGACTAGGCAAGTAAAATTTGGTATTTTCATACAATGAGACATCACTTAGCCTTCAAAATCAGAGATATATTTATGAAACACAGAATGAGCTCCAGGACATATAAACATATACACACACATGTTTGTGTATGTACACATATATGTATATATTCATAAATGTGTAAACATATATACATACATATATTCAACATATATATTTATATATATTTGAACAAAAAAGATTGAGATGCAAGTGGTAGACTAATGTCCAATATATCTTATTTTCTGGGCATGTGAAGGCTGCATTTTTTTTTTTAGGAGGGCCATATTGCCCAATTCTCTAGCTGTTTCAGGACCATATGACTAGGTATGGTCAAGGGCTGTGAGCATAAGAGACATAGGTCACCGTAACTGTTTCTGAGTGACTTAATTGAGCTCCTTAATCATTTATGAATGATTTCCTCTTCTACTCTAGCCTTTGAAGGGGAGGACAGAGACTGTGTTCCATTTGGTATCTAAAAGAAAAAGACTGTCAGCCCAGGTGACTGAGCAAATGGATAGAGCACAGTCCTAGAGCTCTTCACTTCCTGTGAGCAACAGATTGGGGATAAACCGCAACCAGTAAATAAGCTTATTTAGTTAAACCACTGATATCCCAGGGTCGATTTCCTAATGATGTTTATTTAGTCTAGAATAACTTAACATGGTGTGGATCAGTGTAGGCAGTGTAATCATTTGTATAGAAGAGGAATGAGTCTATTTATAAACATGTATAAACTCATGATAGTGCTGATAAGAAAGGGAAATGGAGAACTGAAGATCAGGAATCAGGAAGGTCTGTTATGAATTTGTACTGTCTGAACCATTTTGAATTATATCAAATATATGTGTATGCTGTCTATATATAGGTAACAGATATTTCTTCTTAAGTGAGAGAAAAAGCAGGAGAATCTGATTATCTGTTAACTGGATAAAATAACTACGGATCCTAAAATATTAGTGTATTTGTACTGGTCTTGTATATGGTTCAGACAAAAAATAAATATGAAATTACTAAAAAGCACTACACTATTGCAGGCAAAATGGGGAGGAGTTTGGTATTTTATAGAAAGCATTACAGTGTCCAAGTTTATAACCAATGACAAGAAACATTCATCTGATATGGAAACCAAAAGTGAAATTTTTAGAAAAAGTAGTTTTGGAACCTCTCCATGTATAAAAAATGCAAAATGTTGATTCTGAGAAACACAATGCAAAAAAAAAGGCATAAATTTTTAATATGAAAGCTCAAATTACAGATAAGATGCACCAAAAAGTAACCCCATGCACAAGACATTTATTATTTTACTGACTAAAATAGGGATATAAAGCATCCTTAATATGACCAAGACTTAATACCACAAGTGAATTGTGGACAAAAATGACAAACTCAGTAAACAATAATAGAAAAACCAATCAATCTGGTATAGAAAACGAAATTCAAGAATTAAGCCTATGATCAGGAAAATCTGACAAACATGGAAAATAAGTAAATAATTGCATAATAACACTTTAGGTAGTGATATTTTTATGAAGAAAAACTATCTTTGTTCTGGTTTGGTCTACATTTATCTTTCCATGTTTGTCAGATTTTCCTGATTATAGGCTGTAATTCTTGAATTAGGCCTATGCAGCTATGAAGAAAAAAACAAGCTATAGAAAGTTATAATATATAAGAACAGCAACTAGAGAACAAATAACAGCCCTCGGAAATTTAAAATAAATTTACCAAAAGCAAACAAGTGAACCAACAAAGTGTGGGGAAATAAAACAGAAAGTAGAATTCACATGGTACACTTGGTTAGGGTGAGGAGGACAAATTCTGGGTCAAAAAAGCAACTGAAAATTAAACCCAGGGTGGGGAGGGGAATCCTAGGGACTTCCCACCTACTTTCCTTCTTCTTCAGCCAATGTAAATATTCCAGGGTCTACTCCTATCCGGATTATCAGTTCTAGACTCTAGTGTGTCAGTTTATGTTTTTCTCAGTTCTCCAGGATTCCAAATATTAGAATTTGGGTCACAAATTGGAGATGACTCCACTATGAACAGGTTTTGAATCCTAGTTATAATGAGAGCTCTAAAATCATGAGGGCCACCCCCCCCCAAATATTCTATTCTTCAAATGTGTCAAATAGTTTTAGCATACTGAGACGTAGGGCCATCAGTTTGTTCTGATAGTTTGCTGACTCATTCTGGTGGCTAAATATACCCAACAGCAACCATGAAAGTTGCCAGAATATATGAATTAGTTGTTGAAGTACTTGGTAAAAATTAATAAAATGGGGTTATGTGATTTTAATCAAATTTTAGGTTTTTTGAAGCAAAGGTGTACTGAAATATCACCACTGCAGTTTTTTTTTAAGATTATTTATTTATTTATTTGTCAGAGAGGGAGAGAGAGTGAGTGAGCACAGGCAGACAGAGTGGCAGGCAGAGGCAGGCTCCCTACTGAGCAAGGAACCTGATGTGGGACTCGATCCCAGGACACTGAGATCATGACCTGAGCCAAAGGCAGCTGCTTAACCAACTGAGCCACTCAGGTGTCCCTCCACCAAACACTTCTTGATCAAAAACAGTACCTATTTCTTTCATTTTCATTTTTTGGTATCCTTTTAATTAGGAGTTGACTTTCTAAAATAAAATAATTAATTGGCAATTTATAGCATAATCTTATCCATGCAAATGTTTCAGGGTAGATAATGGAAATTCTATATATTGGTTATCTTTATTTACTTGGAATTTTTAACTTTAAAATATTGCCATGTTAAAGCTAACTTGGTAAACGATTCATACTATATTTTAAGATCTCATTAGAAAAGGCTTTTCTTTCTTTCATAAGACATAGCTAATGAATATTTATATTCTTTTAGTCCAGTGCTTACAACACATCCGGGGCCTTAGCTACTCCTTGAAAAACACTGCAATAGTTGGAGAAGCCAAATATATATACAACAGAATGGAAAGGTGACAAAGCTAATTTGTTTCCCCAAAACAAAGATTTTGAGTTAAACTAAATTAAGAACATTCAAATTTAAAGAAAAAAAAAGAACATTCAAGTGTCACTATGATCACCTTATTAATTTATATTAAGGAATATAATTATTTATATAAATTAACCATAAAAGTTTGACAACTTCAAAGATTCAAATATAAACAGAATCAGGAATTTGATAAATGAATACCTTTGTATGGGAATTACAGATTTTCCAAATTACATTAAAAGCACTATGTGGTGTCTTTTTTCATTTGATTTTCTTTGATTATTCTTGCAGTATTTTTTAATTAACATATAATGTATTATTTGCTTCTCTTGCAGTGTTTTTATTTATATTAGTAAGAAGTGAAGATTAAAAATAGGAGATTTAGGGCGCTTTTATTTTTAGGAATAGGAAAGGGAAATCAAGTTTGAGGGAAAGAGGAAAATATTGAGTTTTGGGAAATGAGGGAATGGATAAAATAAAAGCATATTACTTTTTGAAAGTAGTAGGGCAAGGACAAAAGGGATTTAATGATCTGAGGGTATTGGTATGTAATGATCTGGTATGTATATATGTGTTCAGGTGTGAGGTTACTTTAAAGTTACCTCATCTTGTGTTTTGGGGGGCATCTTGCAGGAGCCACCCTAACCCAAGCTGTATATACAAATTGCCTTTCTTAACCATAATGCAGTGTTTAATAAAACTTATCTAAGTGTTTTTCTGTTTAAAGTATTTAAATTTGTCATCCCTTAAGCACAACAAGAAATGGATGTTAACCCATGGGTACTAGTAAAATCCATCAAATCTCTCTCTCCACAAAACCCCCTTCCCACAAAACTTCTAAATCTTGGTGCTTCTCAGGATCCACTCTAAAAATCAGGTAGAATTTTAGATGGGATCTCAATAGAGACTCTCCTGTCTCCCTTGAAAAGATTTTCAAATCTAAGTTACTGTCAGTGATTGAGAAATTTATGCATTTATAGTAGTCTCAAAGGAACTATCTTTATTTTAAGGTGTAGTAGTTTTTTATATTTATTATATGTTTGTTTTTTTATTTTTTAATATTATAGTGTCAGTGGATGTTTAAACTTCTAGTAATGCTAAATCTCTTACCTGAAATAATAGTAGGCCAACCATCAACATCATCATAATTTATTATTAATATATAATATATTATATATTATTATAATATTTATTATTAGTAGTAGCAGTAATATTCCTCTAAAACACCAAACCTGTTTCCATAAGAAAGCCTTTAAACTTAATTGTCTACCCCATCTGGAATGCTCATTCCCAGGATCTTTATATGGCTGGGTCCTTCTCAACTTTCAGATCTATGAATAAATGTTTCCTTTCCAGAAAAATCTTCTCTGATTATTCAATCAAACATACAATACCCCCCAAGTCAACCTCTCTCTATCCCAGGACACTTTTATGTTCTTTGATGCACTTAACACTTTCTCAAACCATGTTATTTATTTGGCTACATGTCTTCTTCTACTAGAATAGCAAACTAAGAGAAAGAACCTTCCTTATCTTTTTTTTAAAACTTTTATTTATTTATTTGACAGACAAAGATCACAAGTAGGCAGAGAGGTAGGCAGAGAGAGAGGGGGAAGCAGGCTCCCCGCTGAGCAGAGAGCCTGATGCGGAGCTCAATCCCAGGACCCTGAGATTGTGACCTGAGCCAAAGCAGAGGCTTTAACCCACTGAGCCACTCAGGCACCCAAGAACCTTCCTTATCTGTAGCACTTACTCTGCACTTGAATTTCTTGAAACAATGTTGGAAAAATAGTATGCACTCAGTATTTTTTAATGTCATTGAAGGAATAGAGGCATTTAGGGATAAAGTCAATATATGATTATTATCTTATTCTTTGGTAGAAGTTAGAGGTTAAGATCTTGAGGGCTCTAACATCACTACCTAAGTTTGTATCCTGACCCAGTATCTACCATCTGTGTGGCTTTCAGTTTGCTAATGCTCAAAAGGGAAAAAAAAAGAAACAGTGCTGTATTGGATTAGTAAATGCAAGTAAACTAGTTATTGTGTATAGCAAAAAGGAACTCAATACATAATTTATCTTTGCTCCTAATAACAAAAAAAACAAGTAAGTTTATTGATATAGTAATACATGAAGGATTTTCTAGATTAGAAAAATCAAGGCAAAAGAATTGAGATTATACACCATGATTCTATTATTCACGGAAGA
The DNA here is from genome assembly GCA_004024625.1 of Mellivora capensis. NCBI lineage: Eukaryota > Metazoa > Chordata > Mammalia > Carnivora > Mustelidae > Mellivora > Mellivora capensis. Next base: position 41,433 of record PISX010008011.1, on the reverse strand, counting down.
CATTAGAAATGACATATCCTAAATTAACTATAAAAGGCAGGGCATACATAGAAAAAAAGTAAATCAGTCCATAATGCCCTTGAATTGCAGAAAAACAAAAGATAAAAAAAAAATGACTGGGAATCCAGCCAACCACCTAAATATAGCATTTTTCATCTACTTGTGAAATTACAATGTAAAAGCTCAGTAAAAAAAAGCAAGATCATGCATATTCATATCCTGGTTCAGTGAGGATGATAAATGATACATAGCCACAAAATCATTCACTGAATATGACGTGATTGCATTCCTTTGCATAGTTACCTGAAAACAAAAATTATGATGTAAAATTCTTTTATGTTTTCAGAAGAAAAGAGTTTAAATTTCAAAATGAAAGCAAAAATGGAATACACATTTTAAAAATTCTCAAATATTACATGATTTCAATGTACTTTTTTTGCTTTTTTAATTAAGAAAATTGGATTGAAACAAAAATCTTATAAGAATATGAATAGTTATCTTAATTCCCTGAAGATTTCAGAAATTTAGATCTGGTAATGCTTAATAAATAACCCAAATTACCTTTTTTTATATTTTAATATGTTTTCCAAATAAAAATTAGATAGTCCTTAAAAGTATTTAGTTTATGGCACCTGGGTGGTTCAGTCATTAGTCATCTGCCTTCAGCTCAGGTCATGATCCCAGGGTCTTGGGATCAAGCTCCGCATTGGGCTCCCTGCTCAGCAGAAAGCCTGCTTCTCCCTCTCCCTCTTCCACTCCCCCTGCTTGTGTTCCCTCTCCCATTGTGCCTTTCTCTGTTAAATAAATAAATAAATAAAATCTTTTAAAAAAAATGAGTACTAATTTAGCATTTTTTGTGGTACTTAGCATAGAATAGTATTAGTTTAATGAATGTTCAAATTTTTTTGTTCAAAAAACATTGTTATTGTACTATATGAAAGTGATGAGGCTTTGATGATACATTATAGTAATAACTCATCAAAACGACAGCACTTTGTGCCATATATTAAATATACCCCCCAAATTGTCATCTTTCCAATAGCAATGTAAAAAATCTTCTACCAGAAACTCCTTTTTGTTTAGATCAGCTCTCTTTAACCCTACACATTCATATTTTCCTTACTTTTTTTTTCTACCAAGGATTTTATTAGACAAGATTTTATTGGCTAAGTAATTCTTCTTTTTCTTCTTCTAATGTCTGAATACTATTTCTCTTTTTTAAAATTGAGGTATTATTGACATACAACATTATAATAATTTCAGGTAATGATTTGATATTTATATAAACTGTGAAATGCTTACCACAGTAAATCCACTTAACATTCATCACCATTAAAAAAAGTAAATTTTTTTCTCATGTTAAGAAATTTTAAGATTTACTCTCTTGGCAACTTTCAAGTATGGACTACAATATTATTGACTATAGTCACAAGTTGTACGTTATATTTCCAGGATTTATATATTTTATAACTAGACATTTGTACCTTTTAACACCACCTCACCATCTCACCATTTTGGATATGCAACCACCATCTCCCCTCTAGCAACCACCATTGTAGTTTTCTGTATATATGAGTTTTGTTCTTTTTTATATATAAAACTTTCACATATAAATAAAGTCATATGATATTTGTCTTTCTCTGTCTGACTTCCTTCATTTACTATAATACCCTCAAGTTTCACCTTTATTGTTGCAAATGATTTCACTCTTTTTATAGCTGAGTAGTATGCCATTATATATATGTATACACACATCACACATCCCCACACACAGAAACACACTACATCTTCTTTATCTAATCATTTATTGATGGACACAGCTTGTTTCCATTTATGGACTATTGTAAATAATTCTGCACACACATATATATACACACACATATATATGTATCTATGAGTCTATTTTAAGTTAATATAACTTAAGTTCTAATTCATTCTAAAGCTACATTTTTACTCCCTATGTTTTATGTTTTTGATGTCACATTTGACATTTTTATTTTGTGTATTCCTTTAATTATTGTAGTTATATTTATTTTTACTATTTTAATCTTCTAACTTTCATACTAACCCTACAAATGATTTATCCACTACCTTTACTACGCATTTACCTTCACCACTGAGATTTTCACTTCCTTATGTTTTCTTGTTACTAATCAGTACCCTACCTTTCAGCTTAAAGAAGTCCCTTAAACATTTTTTACAAGGACATACAAGGACATACAAGGACAAGGACATTTAACACCTTTAGTTTTTGCTTTTCTGGAAAACCTTTAATCTTTATTTTAATTCTGAATGATAACCTTGCCACATAGAGTATTCTTGGTTTGAAGTATTTTCCTTTCAGTGCTTCAAATAAATCATACCACTCTCTTCTTGCCTACAAGGTTTCTGCTAAAAGAATCTGCTCATAACCTTATAGGAGTTCTCTTATACATTAAAAAATTGTTTTTCTCTTTCTCCTTTTAAAAATCTCTCTTTAACTATTGACATTTTAATTATAGTGTGCCTTTGTGTGTGTCTCTTTAGGTTTATCTTATTTGAAACTCTGGGCTTCCTGAGACTGAACATCTGTTTCCTTGCCCAGGTAAGGGAAGTTTTCAGCCATTATTTTTTCATTAATTTTTCTGGCTCTTCCCCTCTCTCTTTTATGATACAAATGTTATTTTCACTTGATGTGAAAATAGTGCCCTTAAGCTAACTTGCTATTTTTCAGTCTTTTTTGGGGGGGGAGGGGGGAGGTTGTGTGAGTTCTGCTGCTCTACTAGATCATTGATCCTTTCTTCTGCCTCATCTAGTCTGCTACTGAAACCCTCTAGTATATTTTGCAGTTCATTAATTCTATTCTTCAGCTGTGTGACTTCTGTTGGTACTTTACTATTTTTTCTGTCTCTTTGCTGAAGTTCTCCCTGTGTTCATCCATTTTTCTCCCAAATTTGGTGAATATCTTTAGGACCATTACTTCAAACTTTTATCAGGTAAATTATGTATCTTCATTTTATTAAGAACTTTTTTCCCTGAGGCTTTATCTTGTTCTTGCACTTGGAACATATTCCTCTATTTCCTCATTCTGCTTTATTTTCTGTGTTCTGTGAAATAAGTAACTCTCCCAGTCTTGAAGAAGTGGACTTTTGTAGGAGATAAACCTGATTGTTCAATCTTGCCCTAGCTCTTTGTGATTGTCAATATATCATGATTTATTCTTTTTTTTAATTTAATTTTATTATTTGTGTGTGTGTGTTCTAAAATTCATTGTTTATGCACCTCACCCATGACTTATTCTTGACAAGTTCCAATTGTTGAAGTTGTGCCAAGATCTGTTAGTGTTCCAAAGGGTGGGAGTCTCAGTCAGCACCTAGTTTTTTTGGCTGACTGGAAGCCAAAACCTCAGGCAACAGCTTTAAAGTATGAAAATGTATGTAGTCCTGTGAGACCCCAGTCATAAATCCTGCTGTGCTCAAGAGCAAATTATCTGGAGTTATCCCCTGGAAGTCAGTTGCAAAAAATCAGAGTTCTAGACAAATGTATACGTTCCTTTATGGGAGTTACCAGCAAGCCATAGCAACACTGAGGCCAAGTGCAAAGATACAATCCACTAGCCCACATTTCCTGAGAGCACCTCTTTAGTTTCTAGGTGTGTGGCAAACCAGAATGCTGACTCTCAGGCCAAGGCTCCTGGATAAATAGATAGGCCTCTTTTAAATAAAGACTAGAGATGTGTTCAGTCTTGTGTGTAGTGCCCTGTGTGTGACAGTCTGCCACAAACTGTTTCTTCAGTTGTTACAGTCCCATAAGACCCAAGACCAGAAGCCCCTTATCCAACAGAGCTAGGTTATTAAGGAGCATCCCTTGTGTAGCCTACATATGCCCACTGATTTTAGCAAGGCAGGGGGGAACAGAGGTTCAGGCATTCATGAAAGCTTTAGTGGGTGAACAGGAAAGTGCAGTATCTACATTTACCTGCCTGTCCTAGCAAAGTAAAGAAAAGACACAAAATGGCACTCTCTAGCACCTCTGTCCCTTGAGAGAGCCCCAGTAGGCCTCTGGCCTATGGCAAGCACTATAAAATTAACAAATGAATCTTTACATATAATCTAGATGCTTTTCAAACTGCTGCTTTTGTGTGGGGCCCCACCTCAAGTGAGTGTATGCAAACCCTTAAGAGCAGTGTCTCAGCTCCCTACAGACTTTTGGGTCTCCTAAATTTTAGCCCCATTGTTTTCAAAGCTGGATATTATGAGGTTCATCACTAGTACAGATTCTAAGAGTTAGGGTGTCTAATGTGGGACATGAACCCCTTGGTTCTCAGGGAGAAACTTCATATTCAGGAGATGCTTCTCGATATGTGTCACTATGCCACAGATGGGGTTTTTGGTGAGACCATGTCTCTACCTCTCCTACCCATGTCAGTGTGGCCTTTTTAAATTGTTTGTGGTAAAGAAGCAGTCCAGCCAGTTTTCAGGCTTTTTCAGAGGTAATTGTCCCATATATGGTTATAAATTTGGTGTGTCTGTTGAAGATAGGTGGGTTCAGGATCTTCCTATGTTGCCATCTTGTCCTGCTGCCCAGACTTGTTTCGTAAATCTGTGAATATTTATCATGATGTTTTGTAACCAGTGGTTGTTCTGCCTGCTTCTTGAACTACATACTGAGTTTACTTATTCTGCTTTCTCAATGTCTGTCATGATCATTTACCCATAATAGGTCATGGGGTGAGTCTTATCAAATAAATGAATGATTGAATATATTGTCCTGGAAATAATAATAACTGGAAATACACAACCAAGAGAGGCCTCAAATATGCCTGTGTTAAAGTCAAATTTTTTATCAGTATTTAATACATTTCACGACAAGAAATCCAGACTGAAGCAAATTTATGTTACTAATTATTTAATGTGGATAATATAGAACTGTCATGATTGTTTCTGTGCTTATGCAGATTGCTTGTGGTGATAAAATTACAGAAAATGGGGATGCCTGGGTGGCTCAGTTGGTTGGACGACTGCCTTCGGCTCAGGTCATGATCCCGGAGACCCAGGATCGAGTCCCGCATCGGGCTCCCAGCTCCACGGGGAGTCTGCTTCTCCCTCTGACCTTCTCTTCGCTCATGCTCTCTCACTGACTCTCTCTCAAATAAATAAAATCTTAAAAAAAAAATACAGAAAACGGACTATACTGAAGTAAAATAAAACACAGTATGAAGATATTTTGATCACCATGCTGAAGGGATCTTAGTGAATATTGTTCTAGCAAAAGCAATGCATGTTGGCATTTGCTAAAAAAAAAAAAAGAAAAGAAAAAAGAAAAAAGAAATGAGGTGCCTAATTCTGTAACCTTAATGGAATTTTAATTTTGTTTCAATTTCACTCACCATTAACTGCAGACAGGTTGACTCTTCTTAAAGACAGGAGGAGTAGAATCACTTGAAACAGATGGAGCTACTGGAGGGCTCTGAAGGGGGAGCCAAAGCATTTCTTCTGTAAAGTCCCACTGTCAAAGATCATTTTCAGTTAATACTACAGACTCTGCTGTACCACATTGTAATGCTTTCAATTATATTTATAGTGCTTATAATTATAATTATAGTTTTATAGTTTAGAGAACAAGTGGTTCAAAATTATTTTCATTGAAATTACTATCTCTTAAAGCAGAAGACCTTATTTAAGAAATTAACCTTTGCTCAGAAATATGAACAAGGAGTGATTAAAGAATTGCTCATTATTCACTTCTACTTCAGATATTATTTCATTCAAAAACATTCTGACTCCCATGCATTCTACACACTGGTAATGAACTAGATTAGATATGCTCAAATTCTTCATGTGGATGATAAACTACTGAGAACAAGAATTCTAATGTCTTATGACACACATTTTATTTTGTTGAAATTAGTGTCCCATAGTCATGAACACAGTAGATCCTCAAATTTCCCAACATGCTGTAATGACAAAAAATGTATTTATCATATAGTTAATAAATCATCTGAGAGTTTCATATTTTTGCCTTCCTATAACAAATAATAATTTATATCATACTATAAATATATATAAAAAACATACCATAACATGTTGCCTGACTGGCAAACAAAAAGCGGTCCTATTTTAATATTTTCAAAGTAATTAAGCATTAAACAATTAAGGACATTATCAACATAAGAACACATGAATATAATTATATCACTTATAGTTGAAGACTATGAGTCTTAATTTATGTAAAGCTTCTACATTTTTGTTGGCCATTACTGTCTTTTCCTTACAAAATACAATACAGTTTTTTAAAGTTGGGTCAGTGAGACTTTGAAGCTCATATACTGTTTCTTTAAATTAAAAAGTAATTTGATGTAAAACAGTGTTTTCACAAACCTTTTAAAGTTTATTAGCTTATAATCTTCTGAAATACATATTTTTTCAGTTTATATCAGAAAATTATAATGAAAGAAAACCAGTATCACCCATAGTCTTAACATGGAGCAATAAATACCACTTTTTTTTTTTACTGTAATGTTGTATTTAAGATACATTTTTAAAATTTATTTTTATAATATATATTTAAAACAACTTTTATTTTTCCACAAAAATGTTCAAAACATTAGTTTTTAAATATGCACACATTTTTTTTTACACACACATTTTTAAAGTTTAAAGTTCCCAAAGTTTTCACTTTGGTTTACTAGGTGATTTTAGTTGAAGTCATTTATAACTTTGATTCTTAAAGTTCTAAAATATCATATTTAATTTTCATAATTACTAAAGTAATAACAACCTATTTGGGAAATACAGAAAACATTAAGATTTAGACAAACTAAAAATTTAATTGTTATTTGATATTGAAGGCTTTGACTATAAATTATTCTAGAATTTTTTAACAAAAACATCTCTATTTCTATATTTCAAAAGCAAAGAAACCAATGCAGTCAAAATTGTTGAATAAAAATTAAACCACTAAAATTAACAGCCCCCCCCAAAAAATAATACATACAAACCTATAGATATCACATAAGTAAAGGTAAACCTTTGGAATAACAAAAGCAATATTTAAGTCTGTCTGTATAGTATTTTCTATATTGAACTACTATGGTATGGCTTTAATGAATGTCTGAATACATTCTATTAGCCTTCTGCTAAACTTACGGGAGATGGGGTGAGGTGGATCTTTCATAGAGAATGTCTCAAGATAGGTAACAGACTTCCCGGAAGTCATGACTCCTCAAGAACAAATAATGTTTGTTCATTATAGATTGTAGATACATACATATATAATGCCAGCATGTATAAATGCAGATACATATAAATACAAACAGTAAGACTTTATAACCTCCCTCATTAAATCATTCCAAGACTTAGTTTTTTAATGGTGAAGAATTTTATTTTTTTTCTTATGATGAGGTAAGAATTTGCACACTTAAATTCAGGTATTGTCCTCTTACTTCTCAAGAACACAAATCTTTTATAAATTAAGACACAGGTTAGATATAGATAAAACCACAAGAGGAGTAAATTATGTCTTTCACCTTGTCTTTTCTCATTTTTGGCTTACTCTTTTCTTTCTCATATCCAAGAATTTCCCAAAACCTTTTCCTCATAGTCCCAACCACTAAGGTGAAGAACAGATATCAGAATTAGTGAATGCTGAAAACCAAAGAAATTTTGTTTCAAGGAGTAAATTTAATGATAAAAATTGGGACACAATGATAATCTATTTAGAAAGTAATAACTTCAGGGCACCTGGGTGGCTCAGTTGTTGAGTGTCTGCCTTCGGCTCAGGTCATGGTCCCAGAGTTCTGGGATGGAGTCCCTCATCAGGCTCTCTGCTCAGCGGGAAGCCTACTTCTCCCTCTCCCCCCATTCCCCCACTTGTGTTCCCTCTCTTGCTGTGTCTCTCTCTGTTAAATAATAATAAATAAAATCTTTAAAAAGTAATAACTTTGAATATACTTGAAATTGTAACACAAAGACCACTGTTTAGTCTGGCTTCATGTAGGTCCAAGTAACAGTAACACTTCCCTCAAACACATGTTTCCTCAAGTTACATTGTAAGCCAGATGCCTGACCCAAAGAATTTAAGGCAATGACCAAGGCCCCAAGAGAGAAGGGCAGAGAGCCAAAATGAAGCAGACCAAAAGAGCCTGAGATATACCTATGTGGTATCAAGTTCAGGAGCCTAGCAGACCTGCAAAGGACTTACAACATGGGGGAACATAATGCTGTAACTGGGAAAGGAAGCTTCAACTAATTCACTGACAGATAGAGATGTGTACTACTGAAAGATGAATGTCAAAGAAAAGTAGTTTTTAACCCATAACTAAGGCAATTACTCAAAGCAAGTGAGATGTCAACCTAAACTAAGAAATCAGGATTGGAAACTACAAAATTGATGAGAACAAAGGAATTAGGGTTTTAAACTATTCATCTGAGTTGAAATCTTGAGGAATCTAAAATAATGAGAAGTCAAAATATAAAGTCAGACAGACTTGCACAAGGGGAATAAACTATGTGTACTACATTGTTACAGCAATCCATGTGTTCTTGAAATATAATCCCATCAGCTATTGACGCATAACATACCATATCAAAACATTATGGCTTAAAATAACATACACAAATTATTTCTTACATTCTGTGGATTCGTCTGGCAATTCTTTTGGTCTTGGCTAGCTGAATGGGGCTGAATGGATTAGTGTAGCTTTACTTCTTGACTGGGATTGCTGGGACAGCAATTTTCTCATTCTCTTTCATCACACAGTGGGAGAAGGACTTCTAGCAGCAAGGTTAGTGACAAGGGGCCTCTGCTTGTATTACATCTAATAACCTCCCACTGGCAAAAGCAAGTTGGTTGGCCAGACTCAGATTCAAATGGGACAAGCAATGTCACTTTGCAAAAGGATGTACATGCAGGAATGGGAGACATTTGAGGCTGTTTTAGAATCTAACAGAATGTTCTAGAGTTAAAAGCAAAATTCAACTAGTGTTTTTTTCAACTAGTGTTTTAAGAAATAAATAAGTTAACAAAAAGAACCTATATCCTATTTATTTCCTCAGTTTTGTTGGGCTTTGCAGGAACCTTGTAACTTCAGAACCAGGGTCTTGAACTTAAAGATGCAAGAAAACCATAATCATCCAGCTAGAAGGCAGAGAATGTTTACCAAACTCCCGAGATATTCCACAACTTGAGAATTGCATAAGACATTACTATTAGATTGGAAATAATTCCAAGTCCATTTTACAGATTCAAGTAACTCTTGGAGTGAGTCATGAAAAAGTACCTTCTTTAGAATTGGGCACAATTTATAGGCATGTTTCTGAATTATTTTCCAAAATTTTCATGACAATATTTCTTTTCAAGATCTTAAAGTAATCATACAATGCTGCTAAAGATACAGACCATTATGGGATAGTACAGTTAGTATTTACTCATTTACTTTACTAAATATATTATACGAAATGATGATAATGTCTTTAGATAGGAGATACCGTTCTCTTTACCTTGAGGATAATGTGTTGGAATCTTGTCATTTGATGACTTCAACAATGCGCTGCACATAATCAGTTACAATCTCCACTACCATATCATCTCCATTATTGGGCTGGTGGAGTAGATGTCACACTTTAGCACTTATTTTAAATTTATATGTAAAATGTTCTGCACTAAAGACTTTTAGCATTCTGTAAGAATATTCAATTTGAATAATAGTAGCTTACAAATGCAGTTTTCTCTGCATCACTAAAAGGTAAATAACATCATTTGATTTCAGTTAAATAAAGTGACAGTAAAATCTTTGTAAGCAAAAATATAACAATAAAAATACATTAGGATGGAAATTAATAGGCAAACCATAACTTATGCTTTAGGATGCATTGTAATGAGTGTCAGTTGCTGCAATTGCATTTCTTAAAGTACAAAACAAACTTTATTCCCTAAGTTCATGACAGAAAGGAATCCTGAAAAATTACAGTTCTTTACAATGTCTAACTCCAATCTGCTTCCAAGTAGGTAAGAGTTTGACTCAGATCAGGATTCAGAAAATATATAACACCTTGAAAGCAGACTCATGCTAGCGAGAGGGAGATGAGCTAGAGCTAGATGAGAATCAACTGATTAGATCTCTAAATTACTCCCACTGTTTAATTCAACTCAATTAAATATATTCTCTAAATACCTCTGGTATTTTCAACAATTTTCCTTGGTTATTGCAAGAAACAGGAAGCCAAGAAAGAGTTGTCATACTAGACTGGCACAATCTTATGTTATTCGGTCTTTTAGGGAAAGGGCATTTCTATCCCTTCCTCAGAATCTGTGTCTCTATTTTAAAACTCTTTGCAATTCTGAGATAGGTGCCATGCAGTCCCAGAATCACCTACCCAATAGATTCTATCCTTCCTTTCATCAGTGTGATCTTGAAGACCTGGAAGCTCTCTGTTGAGCTCAAGCTATACCTAGGGCACTAAGATATTCCTTTGAGGTTGCCAGTGGTCTCACTTGCCTAAATGGCTCTTATAACTATTTATTCTCTGGAAATGTTGCTTGCCCTCTGGGTTCCCTGCTGAAAATTAGGGACATGTTCCTTATATTCTGAGACTCCAAAATTTCTCCATTCTCACCATCTCCCTTCATACTTGGCTGGAAAAATTCTTTCTTGTTTTAGTGAAATCTCTTCCTCTTTGTGTTTAGGATCAAGATATGTTTTCTATGTCCCAATACTCTCACATTTGTATGTAGGATTAGGAAGATTCACAGGTGCCTTCTGTAATCTATCTTTTCCCAAACTCACTTAAAACAATAAGCACAAATCTGACTTCCTTATATAGAATGGGCTGGGGGTGGGAGTAAAGAAAAAGGTAAAGGTAAAGAAAAGGTAAAGGTAAAGAAAAAATACAGGGGTGAAATACCTAAAATATAATACCACACATAAACCTACACACACATAACTTTTGGGGTAGTAGTAAGACTTAGAAATGATGCATGCAAAATTTGTGGCATATTCTAGAGTTGCTTTAAGTCCTACTTGCTCCTTGTCCCTCTCCCCCACCTACCCCTCCTCCTTCTTCCTCTTCTCCTTGTTTACACACATGCAAAATTAGATTTCTGATATCCCTATTTCAGTTATTTGAAAAAGACTCTTAAGTATCACATAGAAGATGTTGAACACCTATGGACTAATAATAAGGAGAACATGATTAAGCAGCAGTAAGCTACTGATAACTTTGAAGATGCAATAAATATTTAAATTCCAATGATTATGAATCAAATTTAAATCTGAATAATGATCAAATTTGCTAACATACTTCTTCAAAAAACAATCTTCCCACATGTCTACTGATTATTTCTTACACCCTTCAATTATTACTATGCTATTGACTTATTGAGTACATAATACTATTGCTATATATTCTTCTGACTAATCCTTAATGGGATTGTGGTGTTGTTCCTTAATGGGACTATAATACAAATGGGTTCCACCTTTCCCTAGAAGCATTTTTTTTTCATAGAGGTGTATGTAATTTACAGACTATGACTCAAGGACATATGGGCCCACTTCCTGAGAGGAAATACAGGAAAGATCAAGATTTTATGACCTTGAGAAACTTCAGGTTTCTTTTTAAGGTCTTCAAGATCACACTGGTCTTTAAAGGTCAAGACCTTTAAGAAAGGTCTTTAAAAAGGATTCAAGTTGTTTAAACAGCAGAAGGCACAAAACAGCTCCAAGGAACAGATTTTCCAATAAAGGATTTTATGTATTTTAAAAATGGTGCAGCACTAAAGGAATTAGCTGTTTTAACATTATACAAAGTGAGCAGTGTGTATTCTACCATCTAAGAAAGAAGAAAGAGACTGAGTCACAGGGTGAGAGAATTTTATGGGTTTATGGGTCGTGACACCAACAGCCCACTGGGAGCCATATGGGAGATGTGGCCATTTTCAGAATGCATTGTAGAAGGCCCACCCTTTGCCACCAGCTTCAGTAACAACAGGCCTGTAGTAGTTGGCATCATTGAGCCTCCAACCTCTTGAGTCACAATTCTACCCAGGTCAGCATATGTCTTAGAGTGTGAAAGTAGAAGATATTCCTGGTTTAGCAATCTGAGTCAGGCCAAGGGGGGGGGGCGAGGAAGAATGAGTATTTTACTCACTTCAAATTGTAGTAAACTATCAATAAATAATGAGACCCAACAGCTGTCAGATTCTGAATCTAAACATGTTAGGAATGATTTATCCAATGGAGCAGATAAGGAGTAAAAATAATGATGAAAGTGTTTATTCTAGCACTTTCTCTACCCTTTTGGACACAGTGGATTAGAATAGAGTCATATGAAGGGGTTTTATAGGCCTGCCCTTAAAATATTTGTAATTGGGGATGCCTGGGTGGCTCAGTTGGTTGAGCGGCTGCCTTTGGCTCAGGTCATGATCCCGGCGTCCTGGAATCGAGTCCCACATCGGGCTCCTTGCTTGGCAGGGAGCCTGCTTCTCCCTCTGCCTCTGCCTGCCACTCTGTCTGCCTGTGCTCACTCTCTTGCTCTCTCTGTCTGACAAATAAATAAATAAAATCTTTAAAAAAATATTTGTAATTGGGCAAAGATAGGAAAAATATAACTCACACTCTTTTTAAAGGTACAATATTCTTGACAGCAGTTACTCTGAGTCTGTTTTTATTCCTGTAAGAGAGGAAAGAAGCAGGGTAAATTTGATTAAGACAGTAGTAGTAAGGAGAGAAAGAAGTAGATGATTTCTAGCTTTAGTAGATGATTTTATTAATTAGTGGCCAAATCCTGTGTTAGAAGACAAAGATAGAGGAGTAAGAAAAAATCTCTAGTTTCTAGATTGAGTGACTAGGTAGATAGTGAAGTCATATACATGCTCAGATGGGAATTAGTAAGAGATCAAAATGTTGCATAGAATTTTTTGTAGATTAATTAAAGATGCAGTTACTAGCTATTTCTACTTATATGAATTCTCAATGAAATTTCAAATTCAATACATACAATATTCAGGGTTAAATGTTTGTGTCCTCTCAAAATTCTTATGTTGAAATCCTAACCCCCCGCCAATGGCTAGTACTAGATGGTGGGGACTTTGGGAAGTAATTAGGGGTAGATGAATTCACGAATGTAGAGCCACTAAGATGGAATTTGTGCCCTAATAAGAAAAGGAAGAAACATTAGAGCTTTCTCTTCTGCTACGTGAAGACAACAAAAAGGCAATTGCTTGAAGGCCAGAAAAAGGGCCCTCATCAGAATGTAACCATGATGGCACCATGATCCAACCTCCTAAATTGTGAGAAATTAATGTCTATTGTTGAACTTACTCAATCTCTGGTAATTTTTTAAATTATTTTATGTTGATCACCATACAGTACATCATTAGTTTTTGATGTAGTGTTCCATGATTCATTGTTTGCATATAACACCCATTGCTCCATGCAATATGTGCTATCCTTAATACTCATCACCAGGTTAACCCATCCCCTAACCTTCATCCCTTCTAAAAACTTCAGTTTGTTTCCTGGAGTCCAGAGTCTCTCATGGTTCCTCTCCACCTCTGATATCTCTCCTTTCACTTTTCCCTTCCTTCTCCCAATGTCCTCCATGCTATTCCTTATGATCCACAAATAAGTGAAACCATATATTAAGTGCCTTTCTCTGTTTGACTTATTTCACTTAGCATAATCTCCTCCAGTTCTTTCCGTGTTGATGCAAATTTGGGTATTCATCCTTTCTGATGGCTAAGTAATATTCTGTTGTATATATGGACCACATCTTCTTTATCCATTCATATATTAAAGAGAATCTCAGCTCTTTCCACAGTTTGGTTATTGTGGACATTGCTGCTATGATCACAGGGGTGCATGTGGCCCTTCTCTTTACTACATCTGTATCTTTGGGGTAAATACCCAGTAGTGCAATTGCTGGGTCATAGGGTAGCTCTATTTTTAACTTTTTGAGGAACTTCCACACTGTTTTCCAAAGTGGCTCTACCACCTTGCATTCCAAGGGACCCCTCTTACACCAATAGTGTAAGAGGGGTCCCTTTTCTCCACAATCTCTCCAACATTTGTTGTTTCTTGCCTTGTCAATTTTCGCCATTCTAACTGGTGTAAAGTGGTATCTTAATGTGGTTTTGATTTGAATTTCCCTGATGGCTAATGATGATGAACAATTTTTCATGTGTCTCTTAGTCCTCAACTTTATGGCCAACTAATCTTCAACAAAGCAGGAAAAAATATCCAATGGAAAAAAGGAAGTCTCTTTAATAAATGGTGCTGGGAAAATTAGACAGCTATATACAGCAGAATGAAACTCGACCATTCGCTTATATGATACACAAAGATAAACTCTAAATGGATGAAAGACCTCAATGTGAGACATCAAAGTCCTAGAGGAGATCATAGGTGGTGACCTCTTTGACATTGACCACAGCAAAGTCTTTCAAGACATATCTCTTAAGGCAAGGGAAACAAAAGCAAAAATGAACTTTTGGGACTTCATCAAGATAAAAAGCTTTTGCACAGCAAAGGAAACTATCAACAAAATAAAGAGGCAATCCACAGAATGGGAGAAGATATTTGCAAATCACCCTACAGACAAAGGGCTGATATCCAAGATCTATAAAGAACTTCTCAAACTCAACACCCAAAAAACAAATAATCAAGTCCAAAAATAGGCAGAAGACATGAACAGACACTTCTCCAAAGAAGAATACAAATGATAATATGTTTTAGCAGCCTCAGCTAAGACAATCATTTCTTTAAAAAAAAAAAAAAAGAAAGAAAAGAAAAAACTTTAATTGTTTATTTGACAGAAGGAGGAAAAGGGAGAACAAGCAGAGGGAGCAGCAGAGGGAGAGGGAGAATCAGGCTCTCTGTCATGCAGGAAGCCTGATGCAGGGCTTGATCCCAGAACTCCAAGATCACAACCTGAGCTGAAGGCAGATGCTCAACTGACTGAGCCACCCAAGTGCCCCTAAAACAATCACTTTCTATTTATGGTCTCTCTGCTAACAATCCCCTATTATGTATATATAAAGCCTAGACTACCATTCTGATATTTAGCTTTGATTTTATACTTTATATATACACATTTGAAATTATTGGCAGATAAACAGTAGTTGAATTTGTTCAAGCGTATAAAATCACCCTAGAAGAGTGTAGACTAAGCAAAGGATGAAAGAAATTTGAGAGAGAATCTGAAATCTAGAAAATAGTACTTATAAGATGTCAACACTATGTAGCCGGACAGGTGATTTGAATTCACTGCTTTCTTTTTCCCAGCTCTCTAGTAAGGCCATTTTATACATTGTTTCATTCAGTCCCTAGCACTGATATCTGTAATAATGGTATATGAACACAGAGTATACTCAAATGTTTAATGGGAATGTCTAACATAAATAAAAATTCAAGCAATCATCTGTATTATTTTCTTCAGATTTCAGTAAAGGCAAAAAAAGACTGGTAAATATTTCCGCTATCTGTAGAAGTCTTTTATACTTTCAGGCAGTCAGAAATTTTCACATTTATAAAACATCTGAGGGGCAGGGCTAAGCAGACATTCAGATTAATTACAGAGCATTTCAGGTTTTAAATGTCAGTGCTTTAAAGCTACTCCTAATCTCTCTTGAATCCAATAAATGAATAATAAATGTTTGTAAGATTTTTTTATGCATACCCTTACTAAAGCCATGCATTCTTTTAATAGAACTATGTATTTATAATGCTGATGACTGATCAGAGAGAATTATGGGCAGTCTCCTCTCTCTGAATTCTATCATATTTTTATAAGGTGTTTAACATTTTAAATAATTCCTTTATATTTCAGTGTTTCCTATTAGATTATGAGCTCATTAATGATTGAGAACATATCTGGCATATCCAGAGCTTAGGGATGAACATAAGATACAGCAGAAACTTAATGAGTGATGTTTTAAATAATTTTCCATATTTATAAACATATATATTTTTTGTGCACATGCACAAGAGTGCATGAGCATGGCAGGGAGGGGCAGATGGAGTGGGAGAGAGACAGAATCTTGATCTCAGGACCTGACATCATGACCTGAGTGGAAATCAAGAGTTGGACACTTAACCGAATTAACTGACACTTAACTGCCACCCATATGTCCCTATAAAAATAATTTTAAAATTTTTTTGAGGGATTAAAACACCATACTTACCAGTAGATATTTTCTTTGAGATCATGATTTATGGTAAAAAAAAAAAAAAAGCATGGGTCTTGGAGGCAGATTCAAGTTCACATCCTAACTATATATTAGTTTTCTCCATTTTTATTTCCTTCTGATTTCATCTCTAATTCCATGGTTTATTATACAACCACGTTGCCTCCTGAACCTCAATGTTTTTTACCCTTCCTTATGTCCCTGGTACTTACCAGTTAAAATACCACCCCTAGATAAACCCAAGGAGCCTCTTCCTTAATGCCTGTACTCCCAGAAGATGCTGAAGAGAAATCACCCAACCAGGCTCAGTTTTTCACTTTTAAATGACCCAAAACTTCAAATGCACACTCAATATATACAAGCTTTCTACCATATTTATCAAATAAACTTGATGTCCTGTTCACTAATAATTTTATAATATCTCTCCTCAACCTGAGAAAAATCATCAGATGCTAAATACTTTATCTTTACACTATCAAATCCACAATGAACCAGCACACGAAAAGCTTGATTTTAAATAACAAACTCTCCTCAAAAATGTTTTTCAGAGAGATATGACGAGAGAAAAATTCTCCAACTAGAAAATCTTATCAGTTTTCCCATCCACCTTCCCTTCAAAATCCAGGCCTGCCAAAACCTGCAAACCTTTTTTATACAATCTTACTCTAATCAATAGGACAACTGATTTACTATAAATCAGTATAACAAACAGTAGAACAACATCAGCTAATGTTGCAATGGCAAGTCTTGAAACCATGCCTTCACCTTCGAGCTGATTCAGTCTACCAACTTAGTTTATTGTCTTGATCTGTCTACATCAAACTTGGTATACTGCACCTGGCTTGATTCATCCATTGATAAAAAAGTTTTAGTGACAACTAAGTACTAGGTATTGTTATAAAAGATGGAGTAACAGCAATGAACAAATATATAAAGTCTGCACTCATGAAAATTATATTCTAGTACAGAGAGCTATACAAACAAGTATACAAACAAGTATATAACTAGGTGATAGAGTGACAACTGCTAGGAAGAAAAATAACAATAAAGGAAATATAGGAAGAGGGTCATGTATTGGGACTCCTCTTTTCATAGGGTTGGTAAATAAATCCTAATGAAAGTTATAGCACAAGCCACGCATATGTGAGAAAGTGTTTCCCATGGAGGGGATAGCAAGTGTAGGGGCCCTGAATTAATGTGTTAGAGAAACTAAGGAAGGCCATAAAACTAGGAGCTGAATGATCAGGAAGTGTGCCAGGAGGAGAGATTAGAGAAATAGCTAAGGTCCATCTAGGTTTCTGTATCCAGTGTAAAAACTTTTTTTTTTCCCAAAAGGAGTGAAAAAACCTGACTTATCTTTTTAAAATAGTAGAGATAGAGGATCAAAAATCTATAACAACTATTCAAGCACTGAGGATTGTGGCATGGCTCTGATTGGTCATAAGTGGGCTAAATTCAAGATATGCTTTGGTAATGTGAGGTAAGAGTGAAAGAGAACTGGAGCATGACTGAAGAATTAGAATTCTTCTAATTGTCACAAGGAAATAGATAAGAATTGTCACAAGGAAAGCTGACTTTAGAGAAAAATCATGTTTGTTTTAGGAGTGCAATGGGGTGCCAGGTTGGCTCCATTGGTTAAGTGTTTGACTCTTGATCTCAGCTCAAGTCTTAATCTCAATGTTGTGAGATTGATCCCCACATTGGGCTCCATAGAACCTACTTAATAATAATAACAATTATTGAGCATAGATAATAATAATAATAATAACAAATATTGAGCATAGAGCCTACTTAATAATAATAACAATAATAACAACAACAATAATAGAAATATATTAAGTGTGAAATTCCCCATATACTATCAAATAGAGATGTCCAAAAGATTACCTAGTAAAGGCATCTGGAGTGAGGGGAAAGATTTGGACAAGAGATCGTGGCTGCCATTTGAAGCTATGAACTCACTTAGTGAATTTAATTAGAGAGGGAATGAGGTCTAAGGACTAATATCTAACGCCTCAATATTTAGAGGTCAGAGAGATAAACAACATACAGAAAAGGAGACTTAGAAGGAAAAGTCAGAGACATAGGGGACAAAAGAGTCACAGATGGTGTTCATGAATCCAGAAGAAGAAAACACTTCAAATGCTGGAGATTGGTCACTTAACATTAGGGCCGAGACTTGCCCATTGGATTTAGCAATGTGACAGCCACTGGAGGCAGTAAGAGTTGTTTAGTGATGCAATGAGCATGAAAACCTAGTTGGACAGAGTTCAAATGAGAAGGAAAAGAGAGAGCTTGAATGTAAAGGGAGCCCTTGGGCTTAGAGAGAGTTCACCCTTGTATAAGTCAAAGGGCCTCCATCAGAAGTCAAGAAGAAATCCATGCATCATAGAAAAGTACACACCCTTCAGGGCCCCTTTGGCAGTGGTTAAGAGAGTGCCAAATCACCAAAAGTGCCTGCCATTCTGGAGAACTTTATGCCTCTGTCTCTCCTCCATTGATGTCCACAATCCCTTTCCCACTATTGGTCCTGGAATCACTAGGATAAATTTCTGTCCCTGTTAGTCACCATAAGAACCCTAGAAGTCGCCAGTCATTGTTGATCTCCTGGGATCCTAATCCTCATACGGAGAGGTGCATGTTTTCTTTCATTACACCTTACAACATACTATATTTCCTGAAACTCATCCACTGTGCCCTCTGGTATTCCATATCCATCAAAATCAAAATCTGTAGCTGAATTTTTTTTCCTATGGCAAAAACAGATCATTTTTGTGTGTGAAATCCCCTTTTCCTTTCTTGTTCAAAAGAAAGCCCAAATCTCCTTTAATGATACTGTTTCCCCTGCAGCTCTCAGGTGGTGATCATTTTCCCTCTCACACTCCTCACACCACCAGGCTGAGAGGATGGGTATGTGTCCTCATTGTTCTTCATATTCATTCCCAGCTGAGTCTCCCTCTCAATTCCCCAGAACATCCATTTCGGTTACCATGCCATCAGATCCTAACTACACTCTACTACATCCTCCTTTTTATGCTCATCTACCCCTTCCCTGGTCATTTACTTCATCTACTTTAGCTCTTGAACCACTGTCTTTTCCTCCAATGCTACCTCTGTCATAATTCTCAGTGATAATTATATAACCTAAATAATTCTTTTAATCCCTGGTCCCTTGGTCCCATAATCTCCAGTAGCACAAAATGATATTAACAAAAGCTCATTCTCTTTCTCCATGGTATAAAATTTCCAATGAAATAAAATTTCCAATGAAATAAGAACCACATTCCATAGTACTGGTCTCCAAATTTTTATTCAGGTAGAATTATATTACTAGTTCTTACCAATGAAATGTGACCAAAATCAATGTGTGCTACCTTAGGATCAAAGTTTTAAGAAGTGAGTTGTCCTCCTCTATCACTATCTTAACTCTTCTACCTATGAGATATGATTAAAATAAGGAGCTGGTGAACTGAAAAGCTTGAGGGAGTATGAGTCATGGATAATTTCTTCAAAGACAGTATCAACCAATTAGAAACAAACTTTTGAAAACTGAGCCATGATTATTCTTCTTCTTCTTTTTTTTTTTTTGCCTCTACTTATTGCCACACATCTAACATAGCCTAGTTAATAATTCGTCTCCTAACCAATAATCTTGGCTTGGAATGTCCTCATTCACCACTTCTATGGTCATACTCAAGACCTAACTATTACCAATAACAGAACTTTCTATAAGCATGATTTCAAATATTCCCCTCTCTGAAACCATCATCTTTTTATCTCTCTTCCTTTAGTAATCATATACCAACTATTCTCAAACTCTACCAAGATGGTTACTTCACTGATAATAGCATAAATTTAATCCTTCATCCCCATAATGTCCTGATACTCTCCTTACACATGGTTAAATACAATGGGACAATTTCTTAGCTAGTAACCCAGTTTCCTTGTCCCTATCACATTGTCACACATCACTGGTTAAACCACAACCCTAGTTAAATTTGGTTTCTCAAATACTATCTGTCTGTACTCATGTAGCTGAATGTGGCTGGGGAAAACATCACAGAACCATTATAACTAGTCTTTCATTAAATCTCCTGTTACTAACTTCAAATAGGTCCATAATGGTGATACAAAGTCATACTATAGTTCCTTAATTCACTTATTCCTCCACTCTCTTCTTTTTCAAACACACAATACTAAACTCATTATCTATATGAGCTGGTGTTATTTCTTCTTTCACTGAAAACATTAAGCCAAAAGAAGAAAACCTCCAAAAGATATCACCACCACTTATAGTCTCTGCATCTGTACACCTATATGTTGCCTTCTTTCTTGTAAATTATAGGTTCTTCTTTCCAAGGCCAAGTTGTCTTTTTGAGCACTAGATCTCATCCTCCTCACACCTAGATCAGAACTATGCCAGAAATTCTCCCTTTTCTACCTTTCTTTTCATCTCTAGAGATTCACTCTTAGAATAAATATGAAATTATTTCTCTTATCTTGGAACTACTGTATTTTATTCCTCTTCTTGTTACTCTTCAATTTTTCTTCTTTTTAAAGATTGATTGATTGATTTGAAAGAGAGTGAGAAAGAGAATGAGCACACAGAGGGAGGAGGAGAGGGAGGAAGCAGACTCCCCACTGAGCAGGGAGGTACATGTGGGGCTCCATCCCATGACCCTAGGATGAGCTGAAGGCAGTTGCTTAACTGGGATCGTGACCTGACTAAAGGCAGTTGAACTGACTGAGCCTTCTTCAATTTATTTTTTTACAGCAAAAATGTGTACAAAGCATTAATTTTACTCATGCCTGATTTTTATCCCTTCATTTTCTATTCATTTCAACACAAAATTTTACCTCCCACTGACACTCTTTTTCTCAATAAAATCCTCTGACATCACTAAATCTAATGGTCTTAGCCATCTGCTTTCTCAATGTAAAGAAGTACAACACAGTGGTTCTCACTCTTCTGAAATTATTTTCTGTACTAGGCTATCACTCATCTGGTTCTTCTCTCACCTCTCTTTCTTGTCTCAGTATTCTTCATTGATTCTTATTCCTTCCCCTGATCTCTGTTTGGAGTATCCCAAAGTTTAGGTGTTGAATCTTTTCTATTTTTTATCTAAAACTGTGGCTGAGTACCTTAACAAATTTCGTGGTTCTGAAAACCATGTACAATCTGTCACTGATTACTGTTTATATATTCCCTAAACTCATATATTCAACTCTCTACTAGTTGTCTTAAATTGGATATCTAACAGCCATTTTAAATACTACAAATCCCAGGCCATCAATATTACCTCCTGCATAAAACATAATGAAAAAAACAAACAAAATTTTTTCTCGTGATCATACCCATTTCAATAAAAGATAGCTGAGTTTTTCTAAATGCTAGAGGCAAAAATACCTTGGAGACTTCGATGACCACTTTTTTTACATTCCAGCTATAAACCTCCAGGAAACCCTGTTGGCTTTGCTTTTCACATATAGCCAGAATCCACCTACCTCCCCCTCTACTACCACTTTGTAGTGGGACACCATCATCTTCTGAAAAAATTCTTGTTATAACCTGATAATTGATCTGCTTCTGATTCTATAGACATGTTGCTAAAGTATTCTTTTTAACATGTGTCAGAATTTACTTTTTTGCTTAAAATACTGTAGGTAATTTTTTTTAAATCTCAGTATAGAAGGTTTTGTTTGGTTTGGTTTTGTTGGTTGATCATTTTTGTTTTTGTTTTTATTTTTATTTTTTGGCTATGACCTATAAGACAACAATTTTACTTCCAAACTTGCCATTAATTATTGGAATTCTTCTCGTACTACTCATCTTCCCATCTTGAGCTCTCTACTCCTGCCACACTCCCCTGTTCCCTTTTCCTGTAACATACCAGATGTTAGCTTACCCCCTGACCTTTGCACGTTTTCTTTGCTTAGCATGTTAATCCTTTGGGGGGTGCTTTTTAATTTCATTTAGATCCTTACTGATATTGAGTGAGGTTTTTCTTGGATATCCTTTGTGGTAGGCAGAACAATGGCCCTTCAAACATGTCCATAGCCTAATGCCAATAATTTGTGATTGTGTTAGATTACATAGCAAAGGAGAATCAGGGTTGCCAATCAGTTGACTTTAAAATAAGGAGATTCTCCTGGGTTATTCTGGTGGGGCCACTAAAATCACAAAGGTACTTAAAAGTGCAAAAGTAAGGAAGAAGAGAGTCAGAGGGAGAAGTTTACTACAGGAGAAAGTCACACAGAAATACAACATAGCTAATTTTGAAGAGAAGGGAAGAGGGCATGAGCCAAGAAATATGAATGACCCCTAGAAGTCAAATAAGGCAAGAAATTAATTTTCCCCTACAACATCCAGATGGGAATGCCACCCAGCCAATACTTTGCTTTTAGCCCAGTGAGACCCATTTAACACAGAGTCTGTATGGTCCTGAATGACGTTACAGAACTGTGAGATAATAAATCTCTATTATAGGCTATAAAGCTACTGAATTTGTAGCAATTTGTTATAACAACAATCAAAAACTAATACATCACGTCAAGTTTAAGTTTAACCTTATTCCCAACATTCCTTATCCATTTCCTCCACTTTATTTCTTCCATTGCATTAGTTCCTTGCTAATATACATTATATTTTGCTTATTCATATTGTTTTTGCTGTGTCCTTACTAGAATGCAAGTTCCACGAGGGCAGTGAGAAAACATATTTTGGCATTTTTTGTTCCTTGCTTTATCCCTGGCTCCTAAAAGAGTGTCTGGAACATGAGGGCTACTAAAGAGCCAAAAAAATGTGTTGAATGAATATATATGTAGAATTTATGTATCAATGCAACAAATTTTTGTGCATATATATGCATGTATACATATACACATATATATGTATGGCATTATATATATACACACATACATATGTATGTATATATATAAAATACTATATAAATATGTGTATTTATATAGATATAAAATACAATATACTATATAAAATAATATATAAATATATATGTAATAAAATATATATATGTGTGTGTATATATAAATACTGAACTTAGATTCTCTCTATTGTTTTATTCTCAGTTATTAAATGGCCATTCCTTTTTATTTACTTACCTTTATTTATGGCACCTAGTTATTGAATAATTACTACTTCTGCCCTCAAGTAAATAACCTGGCAGCTAAGTCATCACTCTCCCACTCCCAGTTCACTTGATCCCTGCCACCTATAATTCCACACAACATTTGAAACAAAAATTGCCCACTTTAGAGCACTTTCTAAAACATCTGCCAACTTGGACAGTATTATGAGAAACCAGTACATTTAGTTATTGCTGATATGCCCTTGTGAAACATTGTTAAAGGGGCACCTGGGTGGCTCAATGGGTTAAAGCCTCTGCTTTCGGCTCAGGTCATGATCCTGGAGTCCTGGGATCAAGCCCTGCATCAGGCTCTCTGCTCCACAGGGAGCCTGCTTCCTCCTCTCTCTGCCTGCCTCTCTGCCTACTTGTGATCTCTGTCTGTCAAATAAATAAATAAAATCTTTAAAAAAAAAAAAAGAAACATTGCTAAGTAGTGAGCACTCTGGTCATAACCAATTACACTGATAAACCTTTTATCATAAATTTAATCTTAATTAGATAAATAATAAAAATATTCATTTTCTAATTGATAGATGAGAAACATGAATTTGCAAGTTAATAAATGATTAATACTGCAATGACTGTATATGTTGCAGAGGAAAGAAGGCCACATACAAATGTCATTACTACATTTCAGTGACCAACCATCTTCTCTCTGCCTAGATTTGTTTTTTGCTTTTGATTATTTTTCATACCTCAATTTATGCTGCAATGCTATATTTCATCTCTAATATCATGCTTCTTTAAACTTCTTTAAAGAAATAAAATTGAATTTACCCCTGAAATCATTTTTCATATGTATAATGTGATATCTGCATTTTTCACATTATATTAGATAGTAGGCAAGAGCTTTGAGTGGCTGATTGCCCTATTCGTGCAATTCCAAGCAATATCTGAAGACAAATGCAATGAGCAAACTGTGTTAAACTTTATCTGCTGAAATTTGTAGCTCATTTAATGGCTTATTAGAGAAAGAAAAACCCAACAGATTAAATAGAAAGCCATTTAGTTTCTTTTTCTTTTTTTTTTCCATTAAATAGTCCTTATATATTTTGATGGTGATTACATGAAGGTCATTTTCCAAAATGTCAAATAATTCCTTATCAGAATGACACAAGATGCATTCAGACTAACATGATTTTTAACTTCAAAATAAGTCACTGAAGTAAATTAAAAGTGAGAAATTTCCCAGTTCTGCTTTGTAGGATATCATATATACTGAATTACTATTTCCTCTATAATTCAGTCATTGTGAAATCAGTGGTCTGACATCATGCATGAAACTGTCCATGCAATGCTTGCGGAAAACCCTACAGAGTCAGATTCTAACACCAAAAGTTATATTTAAAACAATAGGAGAGAAAACTTTAAGTAAAATAGTGTACTCCAGACATGACCCCAAGCTGGTAAATAAATACAGCTCAAAGCATTTTTATCAGCCAGTGCAATGTTCAGTTCCATTCCAAAGGCTATTGGTGCTTTTGTTAAAAACAGTTAATGAAGAACCCCTCCCCCAAATTTTAGCAACATTCATGAATTCAGGAAAGTAACTGTATATACTCAAAGAAACCTGAGGAGCAGTGTGCACTATTCAATATATGTACTTCCCCACCCAATGCATACTCAAGGTCTCACACTTAGGATACATATGAGGAGCTTTCCAAGGAGTGATAAACTTGTGGAGTAAAGAAGATGGACTTTGCCATGATTCCTTGGGGTGGATAATTTAACTGAATGCCTATTTAGGACTTTGCTGTAACTTGGGTATGTGGATGCCCTATTGTCTTAGGTCACATCAGAAACCTAAATCATATTCCCATTCATATAGTTCCAGAAAGTATAACCATCTCTTCTAAAACAAACCAAAAATAGTTATAATAAATTATTGAGGTCTCTACAGCATTTTGAAAAAGATGTTTAAAAATTTGTCATATTTCTTTGAAGTTGCTTAAGTCAGAATTGAACTTCTCTTTAAATTATGTGTCTCTTGTTTATTATCACTAAAATCAAATGGAATCCTATTACGAGTGCTGAAACTGAGACCCAGAGAGATTTCTTTCTTTGCTTTGCTCTCAAAACCAATTTGCTTTTGCTATTGAAGTGTTCTGTTCACTCTCAAGAGCAGAGGAAGTAAGTTTTACGGATTCGTCCACCACTTTATATAAGGCAGCAACGTGCCTAACTGTATAGTAAAGATGCAACTAGAAATCCTACACTTGATGATAACTTTAGTTTACAGAAATTCAACTATCTATAACTCTTACAACTCCTACACCAATTTTCTATACCCAGGCACTGAGTTCTGCTTCAGGAACTGCATTCTTACATCAATATGAAAAATTGTTGCTAATAAAATTACTTTTTTTTACCAAGATATGTCAGTGTGTTTTTTGCTCCTTATCTAACATTGTGGATTTCCCCTCTAAAGAAATTTCTTCTTTCTGTTAGTTAGGATTCATCTAGATCTCTGTTAAATCACTTACATCTAAGGGCAATTTTAGAAATTACAAGGTTTATTATTTTTAGTGTAGAAGACATTGTATTCACTTTCAAAATTCATTGTCTCAGTGAATATTAGTAAGTATCTTAACTCAGGTCAAACTTTAAAAAAAAATCCTGGTGTTTATATACTAGAAAACACATAAGAAAAGATTCTGAGGATTTTAAAGATTTTATTTATTTATTCGACAGAGAGATCACAAGTAGGCAGAGAGGCAGGCAGAGAGAAAGGAGGAAGCAGGCTCCCTGCTGAGCAGAGACCCTGATGTGGGGCTTGATCCCAGGACCCTGAGATCATGATCTGAGCTGAAGGCAGAGGCTTAACCCACTGCACCACACAGGGGCCCCAATTCTGAAGATTTTAAAATAGAATACCTATTTATATTGTTCATCGTGTAGGTGAATGTGTCCTGTCTGGTTTGGGGTCAAAGTGAAAAATAATCCTTTACTGAATATGAGTCGCATTCTAAACTCATACTGAACTCAGGCAGTTGTAGCAGTCAAAGAAAAATTTCCAACAACAGTATATTAAAATTTGTATAATCTACAGGATTCATTATAGGTCTATGATATGCAAAACATGATGCATTTTGAATGAAAATGCACATGGAAGTTTTATTTTATATCAATCCAACTTTTAAAAAAATTTATTGTGTTATGTTATTCACCGTACAATACATCATTAATTTTTGATGTAGAGTTCCAAGATTCATTGTTTGCATATAACACCCAGTGCTCCATGCATACGTGCCCTCCTTAATACCCACCACCAGGGTCACTGAACCCCCCACCCGCTACTCTCCAAAACCCTCAGTTTGTTTCTCAGTGTTCATAGTCTTTCATGGTTTGTCTCCCCATCCGATTTCCCCCTTTACTTTTCCTTTCCTTCTCCTAATGTCCTCCGTGTTATTCCTTATATTCCACAAGTAAGTGAGTACTTTCTTTTTCTTAAAATATACTTTCTTGCTGGTAGCTAACTTAACTTTTTAATAATCAAAGGTCAATAGCAAAAATGAAAACTGGGAAATTGATCACATTATTCTCCACAGAACTCTTTCTTCATGTAGGATCCAGCACAATGAGATAAATAAAACATTTATTGTTTTTGCCAAATAACTATTCAGAAGAAGAATATCTACCAGTATTGATTGCACTTGGCAGCCACAAAACCACTGGTACTTATTGGTACCATTTCCAGTCTCAGCAATTTACTTTACATAGCTAACTGATTCTCTGCCCTCTTGTTCACAGTTTGTCAAAAGACTGAGGTCCTCCCTGTGTTATAAATAGAGTCTAATTTAGTTTTTCCTAATGTCCAGTAAAAATATCTATGGTGTTATGCTCACATAAACACAGACACAGAAACAAATACACACTCATACATATTCACAGACTACTTCACACATTAAGACTGCTGACCTTCCTAATCTTCTTTTGGCCAGTGTCCTGAATAAATTTCTCATATTGTGGAAAATAGAAATAATATTAGACAACACATATTTTACAGGAGAGGAGAGCTAATCTGTGAACCTCTAAGAAAGTAGAGTTAGAAATTAATTGTTGGTACCAAGAGAAATTAAGAGTAATGAATACTGTCAAAACTATTCTTTATATTTATATTTATAGGATTGATTCAATGTCAATTATAATTGTTAATGGGATTTTATTTTTAATTAGAAAAATTAGGCCACAGTTTATTTACAACAGTCCTTCTCAACCAGGGACTATTACCACCACAACCCTCACGTCCCCCAGAGAATACTCCATAATGTCTGGAGACATGTTTCAATGTCACAATCATGGAGGTTGCTACTAGTGTCAGTTGGTAGAAACTAAAGGTATTGTTAACATCCTCTGTGGCACAGAACAGTACCAACAACATGGAATTGTCCAGCTCCAATATCAATAGCACCATGCTTGGGAATCCCTGATTTATAATATAATCATGAGAAAAATGAAGACAAATTTTTAATAGAGAATAATGAAAGGAAGCATGCCTTACAAATATAAAAAAATAGTGTTCTAATAATTAAGAAAATGCTACCAGTATAAGAACCGATGCAAGAGGTATTGGAATACCTTACTACTATCCCCAATTTATTCATACCTGACAATTTAATTAAGGGAATGCTAACCCTTTATCCTCTATGACCTTCTAGAGCAGTTCTTTAAACCCAATAAAATGATTATGAGAATTCAAGCTCTGAACTATTCAAGACCCTCTCTTGCCTTCTGGTATCAGAAATGTCCCCTGTAATCACTTGTGTCAAATAAGATTTCAAAAGCTAGTCAGAGACCTCAGGGTCTGCGTGTATAGATTTGTGCATTAATATTTCCTTTCCTCCAACTTTTTTCCCCCAATGACAGCTGAATGTGCATTTAAGATAGGGGTTTTCTCTTAAAGAGAATGCAACCCAATGGCAATGACATGAAGACTACTAACCAACCTTTTAAAATTACTATGAAAGGGGTACCTGGGTGGCTCAATGGGTTAAGCCTCTCTGTCTTCGGCTCAGGTCATGATCTCAGGGTCCTAGGATTGAGCCCCGCATCGGGCTCTGTGCTCAGCAGGGAGCCTGCCTCCCTCCCTCTGTCTCTCTCTGCCTGCCTCTGCCTACTTGTGATCTCTGTCTGTTAAATAAATAAATAAAATCTTTAAAATTACTATGAAAATGAAATTCGTGGTCTATACTCATTATCTCTTGATACTGAAGTTCAGTAACCTTTCCAACCAAACAGCACCCAGTGCCCCTGTGATCTGTAGCATGTATGGATAAGACATGCTTCATGTACATGTTATAAATGTTATATAATTCTATTTTTTTCCTCCTTTCCAATTTTTTAGGGGAAAAGATTTATGGAAAAAATGCAACCCTGACTGCTTATTTTAAAAATGACTTTTACCAACTAAGGAGGAAAGACTACAGAAAATAAGGGATAGAAAATTTTCATTTACATCTACACAGTATTACATAATACATGGTGTCATAATTCTGCTAAAAATTTGGCATGTACTCTCAATCAAACTGGAAAACACACTGGAGGTTCTGATACAGAGAATTTGGGGCCAAGCACTGGTGAATCTCTATTTTTCACAAGCTGCTCAAGATATTTCAAGGCTCTCAGGGCACCTGGGTGGCTCAGTGGGTTAAAGCCTCTGCCTTGGGCTCAGGTCATGATCTCAGGGTCCTGGGATCGAGCCCCGCATCGGGCTCTACTCAGCAGGGAGCCTGCTTCCTCCTTTCTCTCTGCCTGCCTCTTTGCCTGCTTGTGATCTGTCAAATAGATAAATAAAATCTTTAAAAAAAAAAGATATTTCAAGGCTCTCTAAAGTGTAGGAACAAGTGGTATAGACTTGTTAGCCTATAGACTCTAGAGAGTTCAGATAATTAGTAAATCCTGAAGAGATTAATGGATTTATGAATATCTGTCAAGGATGAGGGTTGATTGCTGAGTTAGAACAACTATATTTTAATTGGCACTCGAGAAAGAATAGAGACTGAGACAGTGGAAGGTATGACAAAGTAATTAAAACAAGACTGATCCCAGAGTATCTACAAAGCCCTTAAGTAGAATCTACATATAAAAATAATCATGCCCACATTTTCTTCATCAAGGATCCTGATTTTAATTTTGCCAAAGTCATTTTAGTTGTGCTTGAATGCAATCTATTAAACAAATGAAGTTATTACGTAATAATCTATTTTTTCTACTCTTAATCAGATACTATATCAGATTGCTCAATCCGAGGAGATCAGTGGGAAATAAAAAGTACAACTATTCTAAATGAATCTGATTCCAATCAGAAGAAAATATAGTAGAAATTTATCTATCTGGTACTATCAAGACCTGTAATTGATGGATTAATGAGAAAATTTTGCAAACTATAAAGTCATGAAAGGTAATATATATAATATATATATTACATACATGTATAAACATCCACATGCATATATACTATAAACACTTCATTTGAACCATAAATATGTAAATTTGAACTTACATAACGTTTTTTACAAAGAGGAAGGTCTTTTTAGTATTATGTTGTCTTTTTTGCATACACCATAGAAATTATAACCTATGGTCTCTAGTTCTGGTTGAGAAACTAAAGATATTCACAGGGCTACTTCAAGTATAAACTCTTCTAAATTTTTATCCTTTCCTCCAAAATTTCATAGTTATTTGGCCAAAATCTGATTTTTTATTTTTTTAAGATTTTCAAAAAGATTTTATTTATTTATTTGACAGAGAAATCACAAGCAGGCAGAGAGTCAGGCAGGGGGGGGGAAGCAGGCTCCCCACTGAGCAGAGAGCCCAATGTGGGGCTCCATCTCAGGACCCTGAGATCATAACCTGAGCTGGAGGCAGAGACTTAACCCCCCAGCCACCCAGGTGCCCCTAAAATTTTATTTTTGAAATATTTTTTCTGTAATTAGCATTTCTTTTCATAGTCATATTTTAAGGTATCTCTTAAATTAAAAAATTATACTAAAAAATTATACTACGAAGTTCACTTAGAAGGAATATGATTGAGAACAAACATAACTGGCTCTTGGGAAGAAAAGACTCATTTTGTGAGAGCAGAAGTGTATAGGTGTATTAGAAAATAACCATCTCACCTTAAGTGTATAGAGTGAATTGGACATTAGTCAACATGTTTTACAGAGTACATTCACAGTGAGTTATTATGTAAACGTAGATTGAGAGCTTCTCCTATGGGAATAATAGCTAAAATCTACTGAGGTTTTATTGTCTCTTTATGGAGCTTTTTACGTATATCCTCCTCTAATCTTCAAAGTAACCTTGTCAGGAGCAGATACAATTACAATCCCCATTTTACAGATGAATAAATATGGGGTAGAGAGAGGTTAAGGAACTTACTAAAGATAAACACAGAGTTGAATTGAAAACCAGTCTTGCTCCAGAGGCTGTAAAATTAACCTGAGGCAGAATTCAAGAATTTAGCCTATGAGACGTTAGTGTTGCAATGCAAACATTCTTTATAACACACATGTGCACACACACACAAACAGACACACACAGACACAGACAGATTTTGAGCGTTCTGTTTTCAAAATTTAACTAGTTTCTTTCTGGCTTTTTAAAGTAATATTTTTTCATCATGAAAAACAAGCCAAAATGAACTTGGAGGAAATAATTATCACATGGAATGCAATGATCTCTGGTATCAGTGTGATCATGCTTCACAGATCTATTTCACAATCTGGAAGAAAGCCATCAGGGATCATTACAGGGAAAGGTTATAGGATTACTCTATTTTCAGTCAGATGCTAATACCCAAATGAGTCAACTGCAGTGGCAGTGCCAACTACCAGTCTAATCACTATTGGCAAAGTTTTATAAAATATAGAAAATCACATTCAAATCACTAAAGCAGGTAGGAGATGGATTTCGCAAAAGTGGATGGAATGCAGACTTTATGCTATACTATATTTTACTATATATCATATCATATCATCTTATATCATATATTAATTATTGGTGTGTATATTTTATATACATATGTATGTATACATAAGTACATATGCCCATCTTAAAGAGAATAAGTTGTAAAAATAATTAGAAAAGTTTCTTGGCAAAGACAGTACTTGAGTTGGAACTAGAGGGGTTAAAACCTTTATAGAGGAAAGGTTTTTAGAAAAAAGTATACCAGATAGAACATACATGTTTGCTAAGTCATGGAATGGGTTTGTTAAATAACTAGTGGTAGAATTGGGGGAGAAGAGAGTTGTATTTTTGATGTAGGGTAAAAGGAAATAAAACTGAAATGGGAAATTAAAACAAGATAACTTTGAAGGATCTAGCTTACATCAAATATGTTCTTCATTAAAAACCTTACTTAAGAATTTTCACTTTGAAACATTTTAAAATTTGTGAGCAAGACTGACATGATGGAACATAGAAAATAGTTTTTGTTACTTGGAAATGTTATGATGCCAATAGCTGAATCTGTCAGCAAAAGAAATAAAGGAATCTTTTAAGTTGTTCTTGGATTGACTTATTGCCATGTTTAAAGTAGTTTTACCAGACAGAATTGGTTTTTTCCTCATCAATGTAACTGAATCAGTGGGCTGGAAAATAAAAATTTCTAAGTTCCATTTTTACTATGTGCCCACTCAGAATCTGAACAAGAAATTTTATTTAATTCCTTTTACACATGTAAAAACTAAATTTCAAAAAAAAAGCTGGGTTCTTTTGATTAATGGTTGTTTTATAAATTGGCCAAATCTACTGGTTAAACATAAAACTTCAACTCATGGAAAACTTCATAAAAGATTACATGTCAGTTTATAACTGTATTTAATGCTATATCATTTACTTTCCTCTACGAATTATAGAAACATGGTCAAAGAGGTGCCATTTCATTATGTTTTAGTTTACCCAGCAATACACCACCCATGGTCTCACTGAAGCCATACATAACACCTCTGGGTCCAGTAGGCATCTATTCTAAAATGTTGTTAATAAATTCTTTTCCAAACCCCAAAACTCCAACTCTCCTATCAACCAGTTAACTCAGTTGATGGCTTTATTTTTACTTTATATTAAAATAAGAACTTTCACCAGATGGTAATTCCCTTCACTTCCTATTAATGTACCTGTGTCCCACACATCCTCTGTCTCACTGTCCTCTGGGTCCCATCTCCCACTGACTTTCCAGAAAAATCACTCACTGTGGATGATTCCTTCTTGCCCTCTATCATCAATCTATTCATCTTTAGTGGCTGTTTCTCATTTCTATTCATATCTATTCTTCCCTCATAAAAATTTTAAAAAATTGTTTTCTCCAACCCACCGCCCATCCAAGCTCAAACTTATCTAAAGTATTGTCCTTATTCTTGCCTCCTTTTTTCACTCACTCATTTCTGGAAGTCAAACTACATAATCTTCAATTATGAAATGCAAAACTAATCTATATAAAAGTTCTGGAAGCTCAAGATTTTCACCCCATTTTCTTTTTCCTTCATGTCATTTCTCTTAATATAAATCATAACAGAATACAAATATATACACAGACATATGTAATTAAGGAAATGATAGAATAAGAAACTGATTTTGCAGGGAAGGAGAAAGTGCTCTGGAGTTCTAATTCCTGAACATAATCTCTTTTTAACCTTAATCACCTGCTCTTTCTCATTTACGAAAAAACACTCAGGATAATACATTATTGTAAAAATCTGTCATATAAATAAATTGCAAAAATGCCATAACTGTATTCTTATTACACAAAACATTATAGATAAACTGTCCATACAGCTATGATATTATAAAGTGAACACTGTGTTATTGAAATGTTATATAGAATGCTGTTCTAGGTACAAACTAGATTGTAACTGCATTTTAATCCTGTAGCATTTATTAAGAATTATAGAACCATAGTAGATGATATACTGCTTTAATATGCCATTTAAAACTTTAATAGTATTTCATTTTAAATGATGGAATCATTACTTATGAGCATAATAATCAGAATTATCTCCAGGAATGGTTTTTAGATAAGTTGTAATGATGCTTTTTAAAAAATTTACTGAATATAGAATAACTTTGTTCTCAGCACTTTCAATAATTTACTAGTGATGTAATTTTTCAAGTTTGTTTACTCATAATAAATTCAAGTACATATGCAAGAAAATGCATTTATATGAAATCATAGGATAGAAGAAAATTAGGAATGTGACAAATGTTTGAAATTGCAATTCTAAACTATTACAACACATCACAAAACCTCCACAATATAAAAGCACAGATCATAGTTTTATGATATGGGGAGAAAAATGAGACATATTAGCAAGTTTTTTCCTGTATTGCATAGTTTTTGATACTTGAAATTTTCTATATTCCAAATATATACAATACATATAAATATATATATTTAAACAAATGTTTTTTACCCATTCTTCTGTTGATTACCATTGAATTATTACCAAATTTTTGCTATTATGAATGAAGGTACCATGGATATTCTTTTTTTTAAAGATTTTATTTATTTATCTGACAGAGATCACAACCAGGCAGAGAGAGAGAGAGAGAGAGAGGAAGCAGGCTCCCCACTGAGTAGAAAGCCTGATGTGGGGCTCGATCCCAAGACCCTGGGATCCCAACCTGAGGCAAAGGAATAGGCTTTAACCCACTGAGCCACCCAGGTGCCCCACCATGGATATTTTTGTAGAAGTTTTATGTGGTTGTAAACTTTCACTTTTATAGAGTAAATACCTATGAGTGGAATTGATCATTCAAAGCATAGATGTATGGTAAGTGCATGATTAATTGTGCAAAAAAAAATCCAAACTCTTTTCCAAAGTTGTCATACCCTTCTATATGTAATCTGTGAAGTTCTATTTGTTCTATTTGTAATATACATTCAGCAACACTTAGTGTTGTCAAAATTTCTAATTTTAGTCCTTCTAGTGGTATGAGGTAACATATAACTATGATTTAATTTATATTTCCTTCATAACTAATAATATAGAGCTATTTGTCATGTACTTATTTGGCTATTCCTCTGTGAAGTCTAATCCAAAATCTACGATTGCTCATTCAATACTGGACTATGTATTAGTTTGAATCCTTTAAAAAACATATGCCAAAATGGAATTACACATGCAAGAGATATATTGGGAAAACACATATGAAATGTAAAAGCAAGAAAGCAAGTCATACTGGAGGACCCCATCGATGCAATAAAGAAAAACAAATAAAAAGCATAAAGACTAGAAAAGATGTCTATTGTCTTTATGGAAGAGGACATTATGTTCTTAGTATCGCACCATAAGGATTTGCTAAAAATCTATTTGAACTACTAAGTTAGCAGGATAGCAGAGCATAAGACCAATACTCAAAATAAACTGTATTTTTTACATTGATAGTAAAGAATTGGCAACTCAAATTAAAACTATTATTTCCAATCACATAAAAATATGAAATACTTAATGTGTAACAAAATCTGTATAAGATCTATACACTTAAAATTAGAAAACATTGCTGAGAAACTAAGTAAAGTCTATATAAATGGAGATATATAACTTGCTTATAAACTAGGAGATAATAGTAAGACATCAATTTTCCCTAAATGAATCCATACATTCAACTCAACCCAAGTTCAAATGTCAGGGGAGGATTTTTTTGTTTTTGTTTTTGTTTTTTAATAAATTGAAAAAATTGCATTGATTTACAAAAAATAAAAAATAGTCAAAATGTATTTGAAAATTAAGAACAAATTTGAAATAATTCTATAATTTCAAAATTTATTATAAATTACAATAAGCAAGCCAGTGCAATATTGGCAAAAGGGTAGACAAATAGAGAAACAGAATAGAGAAGCAAAACATTAACTCAAAATGGATATATATATATATATATATATATATATATATATATATATCTTTATATTAAAGTAAGAGTTTTCACCAGACGGTAATCCCCTTTACTTCCTATTAATGTACCTGTGTCCCACACATCCTCTGTCTCACTGTCCTCTGGATCCCATCTCCCCCTGATGTGTGTGTGTGTATACACACACACACACACACATATACATACATACATACATATAGATATACATATAGATACATATACATACATATACATACATATACATACATACATATAGAAAAACTGAAACTTCTATATAAACCTTCTATAAAAAAAACAGAAAAATTTAAAAGAAGAAAACAAAAATTTAGCAACTTATGAGTGAGCACCTTCAGGCTTGACAAAGAGCAATTTAAAAATGGATGATGTTTTGTTTCTTAATTTCCACATATGAGTGAACTCATATGGTATTTGAAACAAAACAAATGAACATAGGGGAAAAAAAGAGAGGCAAACTAAGAATCAGACTCTTAACTATAGAGAACAAATTGATGGTTACCAGAGGGTGGTTAAAGGTGTTGGGGATTAAGAAGTGCACTTGTAATGAGCACTGGGTGTAGTATGGAAGAGCTGAATCACTAAATTCTACACCTGAAACTAATATAACACTGTATGTTAACTAACTGGAATTTAAATAAAAACTTAAAAAAAATGGGTGATGTCTTAAAGGGCAAGAAGATTTTTATCCAGATGTGTGCCCAGTGCTATACTATGGAAAAGGGAGGCTAACACAAGACTGGATCAAATTTCTATGGTTTATTTGGGCAGAAGATAGGCCAGGCTTCTGGATTTTCTTACATAGATACCAACAAGAACAAAGGCATCACCTGGAGAGAGGAGACATTGAGGGAGTATTTAGAGAATCCCAAGAGTTACACCCCTGGAAAAAAACAAATTCCCTGGCATTAAGAATGTACTGCATTAAATGTTTAAAAGTAAAAAGACTAATCAACCAAAGTGTTGGTAAAGATGTGAAATCATTAGAATTCTCCCACATAGCTGGTAAGAATTCAAAGTGGCACAATCATTTTGGAATGGCAATTTCCAAATGTAAATTTTCTTATAAAATTAAATAGATACTTACCATATGACTTATCAGTCCCACTTCTAGACATTCACCCAAGAAAAATGAAGACATAGATTTCCTAATGCAGGTAACTGTGTGAATGGAAAATGGTCTGGACAAACCACAAGTTGTTTATGAATGCACACATGGGTAAACAAGTATTGGCACATTCATGTAATGTAATACTATCCACTAATAAAAAGAGAAGAATGGCTGATACCCACAACAATACAGAAGAATCTCTAAAGTATAAAAATAACATCAGTAAAAGAAGCCAGACAAAAAAGACACTGCATGGTATAATTCCATTTATACCAAATTCTAAAAAAGGTAAAGCCAACGCAAAGAAAAGGCATCAACCATTATAGGAATAGGGAGTAGGGGATTGACCTCAAAGGGACACA
This sequence comes from Mellivora capensis, assembly GCA_004024625.1. Taxonomy (NCBI): domain Eukaryota; kingdom Metazoa; phylum Chordata; class Mammalia; order Carnivora; family Mustelidae; genus Mellivora; species Mellivora capensis. The sequence goes on along the minus strand of PISX010008011.1, from coordinate 4,765 downwards.
GGGAATTTTGGGGTGATGGTAAGTTTCTACATTTGTCACAACTCATCTAACCATACCTAAAATTGGTGAATTTTTCTATGTATATAATACCACATTAATGATGATTTAAATGGAAGTGCAATATCAAGGTGGTCATTATGTACCACTATGAAGGATTCTGCTCAGATAGAAAATCTACAACATACCTTCCAGAAACCCTGCCTAAGGACAGGTAGCCAGAGTGCTGGTCCATTAGCTAATTCCTATTTGCTTTGTTACTTAACGTTTTCCTTTATAGCTCTGCAGGCTCTTGAGAGAAGGTCATGGCACAAAAAGTAGAAAGACACTTGATCTCTCAGGGAGAACAAATTCTTGTCTTTCTGTTTGTCCTGGTTAAAGAATATTATTTCTGGGGCACCTGGGTGGATCAGTTGGTTAGTGTCTGCCTTTGGTTCAGGTCATGATCCTGGGGTCCTAGGATAGCACCTTGTGTTGGGCTCCCCATTCAGTGGGGAGTCTGCTTCTCCTTCTCCCTCTATCTAACCCTCAAACTCGCTCGCTCTCCCTCAAATAAATAAAATCTTTTTAAAAATAAAGAATATTATTTCCTTTCTTTCTGTTTGAAAAGTTGACTCCCATTTAGATGAAGCTATGAAGTCAACCTACAGTCTAAAGAGAGGGAAAATAATCAAAAGTCGTAGTCATAGAAGCAAATTTACAACTAAGTAGTTCTGTCTTGCAAGAAGTCAGTTTTATTTCTAGGTCAAATTTTCTTCCTTTATAAAATTTAAAGATTGAGTTGATTGTTTTTCACAATGTTTTGAAACTCCCAATATTTAAGTACGTTATTTGTCAAACTGAGTTTATTAACAATTTATTTGGCCACTTCTATTAATGAATATATATATATATATTCATTAGATATATATATATCTATATATGTATACACAAATATATGCTAAAAATAGCCTCTTATCTGTGATAATTTTCATATTTGTTTTTATTTCATTTTATTTTTTTAGTGTTTCAAGATTCATTGTTTATGCACCACACCCAGTGCTCCATGCAATACCTCCCCTCAAAACCCTCAGTTTTTTCTCAGAGTCTACAGTCTCTCATTCTTCTTCTCCCCCTCTGATTTCCCCCCAATTCACTATTCCTTTCCTTCTCCTAATGTCCTCCATGTTATTCCTTATGCTCCACAAGTAAGTGAAACCATATGATAATTGTCTTTCTCTGTTTGACTTATTTCACTTGGCATAATCTCCTCCAGTCCTGTCATAATTTTCATATTTAAATAGAAGACTGTGGGCAAAGTAAAAAAACGAATAGTGCGTACGGCTCTATCACAATAAATGTGCGATTTCCATTAGTGGTTTAGAAATATTGAAAACAGATCATAGAATTCCTTCCTTTACTAATTCTCCACACTACTATAGATGTCTACTCATGGGAACAAATACAAAACCATTCAACAAAGAACCTCCTCAAAATTTATGATTGTCTGATTTTAAGTATCTTAATTATTCTTCAAATGTAGATAAAAACAGAATTAACTGTGTATCTTATATAATCTAACATTTGCAATATAAAAATATTGATAGGGTCATCCAAATAGGATGAACTGTGAACAAGTCAATTTTATTTAACATAAAATTGCAACTCCAATATATTCCCTGGAAATATACTCTCTGAAGAGCTGGGCTGCTTTGACTTTGGCTATTTGCTGTTTCATACAGGCTTTTAAAGTATAGCACTATTTTTTCCTACTGTCATAAATTTCATAAGAAAAAAGGGGTTTTGAGGAGATTTTGTGTTACCTTTCATACATTTAATGAGCACAGACCTCCCGTATACTAAATATCTTGTAATTTAAGTGTCCTTGTTTTTTATAAATAAGAAATACTGTATGTTCATTAAAATAAATACAGAAAACTAAAAACTTGAGGGTAAATAAAACAGATTATTCTATGAGCTACATGACCATTTAATGGGATTTTGGAGGGTGGGATTTTTTTTTTAAGAAATTAGAAAGCAAATCCATGGGCGTCTGGGTGGCTCAGTGGGTTAAGCCTCTGCCTTTGGCTCAGGTCATGATTTCAGGGTCCTGGGATTGAGTCCTGCATTGGGCTCTCTGCTCCACAGAGAGCCTGCTCCTCCTCTCTCTCTCTCTCTCTGCCTGTGCCTCTGCCTACTTGTGATCTCTCTCTGTGTCAAATAAATAAATAAATAAAATCTTAAAAAATAAAAAAAAAGAAATTAAAAAGCAAATCCAGACTATAATAGGTAGCTTCTAAAATGTCTCTCAATCAATGATCTCACTTCTTAACTCTCCCTTGAGTGTAGGCTGAATCTAGTGACTCATATCTAATGAATAGAAAAGAGCAAAAATGATGGGACATTATTTCCAAGATCTGTCTTGGGTTATCTCCCTTACTCTCTTTTTTAAAATTTTTATTTATTATACTACTATTATTAACATATCATGCATTATTTGTTTCAGGTGTAGAGGTCTGTGATTCATCAGTCTTAGACAATTCACAGCACTCACCATAGCACATACCCTCACCAATGTCCATTACCCATCCACCCCTCCCTCCCACCCCCCTCCTCTCCAGCAACTCTCAGTTTGTTTCCTGAGATTAAGATTCTCTTATGTTTATCTCCATCTCTGGTTTCTCCTTGTTTCATTTTTTTTCCTTTCTTCCCCTATCTTCTTCTGCCCTGTTTCTCAAATACCACATATCAGTGAGATCATATGATAATTGTCTTTCTCTGACTGACTTATTTCACTTAACATAATACCCTCTAGTTCCATCCATGTCCTTGCAAATCAAGATTTCATTTTTAATGGCTGCATAATATTCATACATATAATATATTTTATATGCATATTTTTGAAAATATTCATATATATAAAATAAGGAAGGTGTGATTATATATATACATATATATCATACCTTTTTTGTTCATTCATCTGCCAATGGACATCTGGGCTTTTTCCAAAGTTTGGCTATTGTGGACATTGCTGCTATAAACATTGGGGTGTATGTCCCCCTTTGGATCACTACATTTGTATCTTTGGGGTAAATAACCAGTAGTGCACTTGCTGAGTCATAGGGCAGCTCTATTTTCAACTTTCTGAGGCACCTCCATGTTGTTTTCAAGAGTGGCTGCATGAGCTTGCATCCCAACCAACAGCGCAGGAGGGCTCCACATCCTCGCCAACGACTGTTGTTTCCTGACTTGTTAATTTTAGCCATTCTGACTGGTGTGAGGTTATCTCATCGTGGTTTTGATTTGCATTTCCCTGATGCAAGTGATGTTGAGCATCTTCTCATGCATCTCTTGGTCATCTGAATGTCTTCTTTGGAGAAATGTTCATGTCTTCTACCCATTTCTTGATTAGATGATTTGTTCCTTGGGTGTTAAGTTTGATAAGTTCTTTATAGATTTTTGATACTACCCCTTTTTCTGATGTCATTTCCAAATATTTTCTCCCATTCTTTTGGCTGTCTTTTGGTTTTGTTGACTGTTTCCTCTGCTGTGCAAAAGGTTTTTATCTTGATTAAGTACCAATAGTTCATTTTTGCCTTGCTTCCCATTCCTTTGGCGATATGTCCAGGAAGAAGTTGCTGCAGCCAAAGTTGAAGAGGTTGCTGCCTGTGTGCTCCTCCAAGATTTTGATGGATCCTATCACACATTTAGGTCTCTCTCTCTTTTTTTTTTTCTCTCTTTCTCAAACACGAACTCAGGGTTGTTTTTTTTCTTTTAATTTCTTTTCAGCGTAACAGAATTCATAGTTTTTGCACCACAACCAGTGCTCCATGCAATGCGTGCCCTCCATAATACCAACCACCTGGCTCCCCCAAACTCCCAACCCCCCCCTTCAAAACCCTCAGGTTGTTTTTCAGAGTCCATAGTCTCTCATGGTTCATCTCTCCCTCCAATTTCCCTCCACTCCCTTCTCCTCTCCATCTCCCCATGTTCTCCATGTTATTTGTTTTCCTCCGCAAATAAGTGAAACCATATTATAATTGACTCTCTCTGCTTGACTTATTTCACTCAGCATAAGCTCTTCCAGTCCCGTCCATGTTGCTACAAAAGTTGGGTATTCATCCTTTCTGATGGAGGCATAATACTCCATAGTGTATATGGACCACATCTTCCTTATCCATTCGTCCATGGAAGGGCATCTTGGGTCTTTCCACAGTTTGGCGACCGTGGCCATTGCTGCTATAAACATTGGGGTACAGATGGCCTTTCTTTTCACCATATCTGTATCTTTGCGGTAGATACTCAGTAGTGCAATTGCAGGGTCATAGGGAAGCTCTATTTTTAACTTCTTAAGGAATCTCCACACTGTTCTCCAGAGTGGCTGCACCAACTTGCATTCCCACCAACAGTGTAAGAGGGTTCCCCTTTCTCCACATCCTCTTCAACACACGTTTCCTGCCTTGTTAATTTTGGCCATTCTAAATGGTGTAAGGTGGTATCTCAATGTGGTTTTAATTTGAATCTCCCTAATGGCTAGGGATGATGAACATTTTTTCATGTGTCTGATAGCCATTTGTATGTCTTTATTGAAGAAGTGTCTATTCATATCTTCTGCCCATTTTTTGATGTGATTATCTGTTTTGCATGTGTTGAGTTTGAGAAGTTCTTTATAGATCCTGGATATCAACCTTTTGTCTGTACTGTCATTTGCAAATATCTTCTCCCATTCCGTGGGTTGCCTCTTTGTTTTGTTGACTGTCTCCTTTGCTGTGCAGAAGTTTTTGATCTT
>PISX010008010.1:0-85010 GCA_004024625.1 Mellivora capensis | reverse complement strand
GAAACTAGAAGCTGGTTTTTTGAAAGGATCAATAAGATCGATAAACCATTGGCCACACTAATCCAAAAGAAAAGAGAGAAAGCTCAAATTAATAAAATTATGAATGAAAAGGGAGAGATCACAACTAACACCAAGGAAGTAGAAACAATCATCAGAAGCTATTATCAACAGTTATATGCCAATAAGTTAAGCAACCTAGTATTTATTTATTAATATTACTAATATTAATATTAGTATTTATATAATAGGGGCGCCTGGTGGCTCAGTGGGTTAAAGCCTCTGCTTTCGGCTCAGGTCATGATCCCAGGGTCCTGGGATTGAGCCCCACATCAGGCTCTCTGCTTCGCGGAGAGACTGCTTCCTCCTCCCTCTCCCTGCCTGCCTCTCTGGCCTACTTGTAATCTCTGTCTGTCAAATAAATAAATAAAATCTTTAAAAATATATATATAGCACATGATATACTGTTATGTAGTGATCAGTGATATGAGGAAAGATAAGGTCCTAAGAAAGAGAATAACATGGGTAAAGACACACCTTCAGGTTAGGATGGTCTTGGGACTCTCTGAGAAGCAACATAGAAGTACATATAAGTGAAATGGGTAAAGCAATGCAAAGGTCTGAGAAAAGGATATTTCAGGTGGAATAAGCAATAAGAGCAAAGGTCCTAAAGCATCAAAAAATATGGCATGTTGGAAAAACAATAAGAAAGCCAGACAATTAATTGAAAAATTGGAGAATGATGTCCCTTCCTAATCCAAAAAGTTAACTGTTTAAACATTACCAGGTTGTAACCCTTTTCCATGAAAAGTGTTTTGAAACGATTTCTCTAATGACTCAGACATACGTGCTCTTGCTCACATACGAACCACATCCTCCTTTTCAGTCTCCGGATGCAGCCAGGATATTCTGCTTGCCCCGCACTTCCAACTGTCCTTAACCGACCCAGAGGACCCTCTTTGCTGCCACTGTTGAAGTTTCCCTAGATGATATTTTGTGTCACTGTGAAAAAGGCTCAGGCTGTCCGACACTGACCACATGGTGCAGGAACACGGACACACCTCTCTTCTCCACATTTAAGCTGTGCTTTGTTGGGCCCTGATCCAAACTGCTGAACAGAAAACTGCGTGTTCCTCATCCTGCTCCTTGAGACAGTAACTCCAAACACTGAAGCCAACACAGCAGCAATATACACGACACACATGTGCACGCGCACACACCCCCCATCCTCCAAAGCAAAGAACTGTCTTTCCACAGATTATGGTCTTTAGTCATACAAAGCCAAAAAACCCACAAAAGACCCCCCATAAACCACCTCCCAGAAAATCAGCCCAACAGGCTTTCTCAATTTTATAAAAACAATGTAGAAAGCCAATTAGGAAATACAGAATTCAGTTTTAAGAGAAGGCTGATAGCTTATGATTTCTTTAAAGAAAAGCTGACGGTTGTCAGCCCCAAGGTGGATCGAAGTGTCCACAACTGGTACTAGGAGACTTCCTGCAGCAAAATTCAGATGATAACCTGGCTCCCATCGCTCATAATTTCAGGCATTAAATTAGGAAAAAAAATTAGCTCCAAACTAAATCAAGACACAATTTCAATGAACTGATCCTCTTTTATGGGTGTGTGTGTGTTTGTGTGTGTGTGTGTGTGTGTGTGTCTTAACACAGTGCTTAGCATGTTACAGCATGATCTCTATTGTGTATTAATTATTTGAATGGGAAGAAGCAAAAAACACTAACTGTAACTTATTTGCTCTCCTAGTATAAACTGTATTTTGGAAGTAAAACCCAACTTTTGAATATTACCAAAGAAGCATCTTAGTTTAACATCTGCAGATAGTTCTTTAAAGATTTTCACTTTGTATCTCACAATGATGCTTTGATGGAGTTTTGTTATTTATCAACCTTTGCAGAATGATTTCAAGAGGGGTAGGTGTCAGCTTTTTTCTAGAGATGAGCTTTCAGGTTAAAATCCCTGAGTTTGGAATCATTCCAATTGCAAAAGTGCCATGTGAAAAATCTGTGAGCAAATTGTGATGATTTTTTATAAGGATCTAAGCCTGAGTGGTTTTTTTTTTTTTAATCTCCCTTTCCAGAGCCTTTGTCATTTGTTGCCCTGTTGACAATAACTCAGTTAGCTTTAAAAGATCTCTCTTTAAATCTCAAGGATTTCTTCATTAATCTTCCCCACATACCCAAAACACTTTCCACTATCCCTCCCCTGTTTAGTTGATGGGATCAGGTGTAATGTTTCGTTTCAAGCATCCTGGGTCTTCTCAGTTGTATCCATTTCAGATATGGAATAATATTTGTTTTAGTTCAAATGTCCAAAACTATAAAAATCAACATTCAGTTCCTAGTCACCCTTAAACAAACTGTAAAAGAAAAGTTTGCTTTGCAATATTGTATATGTGTGTGTTTTTTTAAGTGGTACTTTGAAAATATGATAATTTGCCATTGAAATATAGCATTTATACACAAATGTAGGAATGTGTTTATACAACTTCTTCTTGTTCCTCTAGAAATGTTGTGCTCTGCATGTCATCTTTTCAGAGACTGATTTATTTCTTTAAATGTCAAATGGACACACTAGTAAGGAGATCTGCATGGGACTCCGACGTCCCTTATCTCCCTGCTCTGTTTAGTAGGATAAATTGGGGGAAATTTTTTGAAAATTGTCTATTTGAAAAATTGGTTTGTTCTAGGGATTTCTTGGGATATTTTATCCAATGTTTAATCTGTCATCTTTCCTCCCAGTTCACTAGAACTGATAAGGATTTGCATTTTTTCCTGTTCTTTAACTTTCTGAAGGGTGTTGTGTCAGAGTGAGCACAACTCACTTTCCCTCATCAATGCTTCCCAGTTATATTTCCACATGCTATTAGAGATATTTCATGAGCTACAGACATTTTCAACAGTCTATAAACTCAAGATTGGAAACTGCAATTTATTTGTCCTTACTTTTGCTACAGGGTCAGTCTTGTCAATAATTAGCTCTCGTTAAATAGTAGAATTGAGTTGAATCTTTGTTCTCAAGTCTCATGACTGCAAGTGGCTTCTGAGCATCAAAAGCTCTGGGGTTCAGAAAGATGGAGCAGGGTTAACAGGTGATTTTACTGTTTTGAATCTCCAAATCTATAAATCTCAGTTAAAGGAGTCTAAGAATCATAGGAAATAAGAGTTGAAAGTGAATTTGGGGGGCATTAATAATAACAATTATTTTTAAGAGCAGCTAAGATATACTGAGCACTTTGCACCAGGCCCTGATCAAAACTCTTGTCATTTGTGAGCTCACTTAAAAGCAAACTTATGAAGGGGCGATATTATTACCTTCATTTTATAGATGGAAGAGCTGAGCTAAGGAATTTATCCCATGTCAACATCTCCCAGCCATCCATCCGGGATGTAAATCCGGGCACTCTGACTATGACGTCCATAGTCTTCACCTTCCCTTCCACTCTGTCCTGGCTTTCAGGGAAATTAGATCCAGATAGACTGAACTTCAAACTGCAGATTTTAATAATTTGAAAAAGTATAAATTATCTTTTCTTATGTATTTTAATAACATTTCTTCTAAAAAAAAATGTGTATCGAGATGGTTAGATTGTAAGCAGCCCGAAGATTATGGTCTTAATGGCGGAAAATGAATGTGTAGGTAACTGGGTAGAATCATCTGAAGATGAGGCCTGGAGAAACCCAGCTTGGAAACACAGAGTATTCAAAAAGCCCCTCACAGGAACTTGGTTGAAAGCATAGGCCTGACAGTCATGTCACACGATTCGGCCCTGCTGTCTTGTATTCTTCCCTTGCTAAACAATCGGCCCTAATCCTTGTCTTTGGATGAGACGCTAAAACAGTAAGTCACTTCTCCACCCAAATTCAGTGATTTTCTGAGTACAGCTGACCCCTTACTCAATATGATGCGAAACACAATGGCAAACGTTAACCTCTGTCTTCTACAACTTTACCTTTTCGCCAGTTTACTGCCACTGAAAGCAGAATGTCTGAAAGTGTTCTCACCAGCTTCAGGCTCTTCAGGTGCACTTGTTAAACTGTGGGTTCTTGGTCTCTCAACAGCCTCACCAGACTTCCAAGTTGGAGCCTAGGAAGTGGGCAGGTAGAATGAATGGATGAATGAATGGATGGATGAACGAATGAATGAAAAACCAGTGATGGTTTCATGGATATATTCTTATCCCCAAACCTATTGATTTATATAAAATAAATAAGTACATCATTTTACATGTCAGTTATGACTCAATAATTGAAAGAACAGGAAATATCTAAATACCATTAAAAAATAATAAGTCAATAAATATTTAAGCAAATATGGCAAAGTCATTCTCATGTAAAAATCCCTGCCACGAATCCTTTCTTTTTCCCTTTATTCAGATCCTCAAGTCAGAAATGCATCATTTTTCTACCCAGATCACTATAACTTTCTGTTTCCAGAAAGCATTTTTGACCTGGTTTCTGCTTCTTCTCTAGTATTGAAGCCTTATTTGGAAATTATCATTGTGATTGTTTAGGTATGTCTTCTTTCCTTTATTTATTGTGCCTGCTTATCTTCAATAAAATGCTTAAAGCTCTCTACCAAGTTTTCTGAATATGGACATTTCAATGTTTTTTCTTTTTAAAGTAACTGTTGACTCTGTCTTCTCTTCTAGCCTCTAAGTATGCGCACCTGTGACTCCTGATTCAAGCAGGCAACAAGGTAAGTGGTCAATGAGAACTTGTCACCATGCATATCAGCAACGTCTCACACAAGTGTGTATGGTCAGGGGGAGCATGACAATCAGCAAGAATTCACTGTCCTAAGAGGCTGTTCCATTTAATTCGAGCTCTATGATCCTGCTCTAGTCACCCATACAACTGATCTCCCATAATTTCGTAATCTCATAAATTAGAATTCGAGTACACCTAAAGCCCATAACATGTTTGAATTAAAGGCGTTAATGCTTGTGCAAGTATTTGGCCAAGTGTCCATTTTTATATAAGACTTTCACTCATTTAAGCTTACACTTGTTTGCTTTCCCTTATAGTCCGTCTACTTGTATTGATAAAAATTGACCAAGAAAAATCTACATATTTCATAACTAATAAAGCTCCCAAATTATAAAGTGCTTTTATGATTGTGGTATATGTGTGTGTAAGCATCTGCTTAAATAGATACAACCTCAGACATGCAGGTGAAGAGAGAAAGCCAGCCTTTTTTACATATCTGTATTTTGCCAGGTATATAATATGTACAATTCTCATTTACTTAGCAGCATTACTATTTGGATTTTTAAAATGTAAACATTAAGGAACAATAACTTTCGCATCCATGAGGATGGGCGATTCTGGGATTCTGACTCCAGGATTTGAATAAAGGGGTAAAGGGTGAGGATTAGTCTGACAGGGGCCAAATTTTGCCTCCAGGGTTGTCTGTTGGGAGCGCCCTGTGAGTCTAGACCAGATAGGTCTCCCCCAGTCTTGAGCTTTGACTTCTTTCAGCCGTGGGGGTTTGCTTTTTGCGTTTTCTTTCCTGTTGCTGAAATCAATATTACTTTAGACTACAAGCAGAATTTAGAGTTCAAGGATTATATCTCTTTCCATTTCTTTGCTTTTTCTAGGGCTTCACATAGTAAGATTTATATTCAATCATATTCTCTGACTAAGCTGATCCCTGAGGACAAATAGGGCCACTAATCTGGTACAAAAATGTATCCTCTGCCTTTGTCTTTCCACTTGCAAAGTAAGTAGTAAATAATGCAAAGCATCTCAAATTGTTATTTTTGTTTGAAGATCGGTTTATAGCTTGAAAAATATTCTCTAATAATGGATTTTAGTAATTGTACCACACAATGTATCTTTATATAATTATTAGTAGTAAGTATTGACTTTTCAATATTGGAAATCAATTGTACATATTAACCAGTATTTTTTTAAGATTTTATTTGTTTATTTATTTGACAGACAGAGATCACAAGTAGGCAGAGAGGCAGGCAGAGAGAGAGGGGGAAATGGGCTCCCCCCTGAGCAGGGAGCCCAACTTGGGGCTTGATCCCAGGACCCTGGGACCATGACCTGAGCCAAAGGCAGAGGCTTTAACTCACTGAGCCACCCAGGCACCCCTCAATTGTATATATTAATGAAGAGCATGAATCAACAACTATTTATTTAAAAAAAAACTTGTTGAATTATAAACCATAATTTAAGAAGCCATTTTAAATGTATTTTGCTTTTATAACTTATTAGTCCAGGAAGGCCCCTCTCCACTCCATGAATATAAACTTAAAGTACTGTATCATTGAGTTAAAATAAGTTTTATTTTTATCTTCTGACACCACAGATATTAAACTGTTTTTGAAAATTATAAGGCGTTTAGGAGAAATAAATCATGTATGTCCTATGGTGTGTTCCTAAGAGATAACCCGGCTCCAGGAGTATTTGTACCACATCTCACAGTTCCTGGCTCTAACATGATCCAGTCATTAAATATTTAAAAGGTGGTATTCAGTATGTATCTTTTTGAAAATAAGGCATGATATAACTCTGGGGTGGCGGGGTACTTAAAAAAACTATTCTCTCTAATGATAGAAGGGACATTTGAGAAACATGTTTAATTTTGTATTTCTGCACAGGTTACCAGAGGCAGACTTGGAAGAAGCCACATGACTGGCTTTTTGCCAAAGACCATAAAATGTCCGGCTTAAAGCCTATAGGCACAACTATTCATGATAAATTATTTTCCATTTTAAGAAAGATACCAAATGAGTAATTTTATGGTTTTCTGAGTTTAAACTTGGCATGACTGAATGAGTTTTTCCCATTGATCCAAGAACCATAATTCCACTCTATAGCTGGGTGCCATATTAGTGAATCACTTTGAAAGCTAAAAAATGTACTAAGCGTGCTCTGTGACATGCATCACATGTCCTGGATTGCCTTTGTATTCTTCATAGTGATTCATTTTCACCTGCAAAGTAAAGATTGCCCTGAAATTTCATCTCAAAAACTGTTTTCTTCAAGGATGTAGTACACAGCAAAAAGCATAGCTTTTGGAGTCAAAATGAAGCCCTGGGCTTGCTGTTTAGAGTGATAGGGCTTTGTGTAATTCATTTAATTTCTTATTGGTAGAGGTGAAAAAATAAGGTGCTACAGTGAAATATATTTGAAAGCATCTCTAGAGCACCCACCATAATGATTTTCACAGTCGAGTTTTGCATTATTGGTCCCTGTTGCATCCTTTGCACTTCTTTTTCTATCTTATTCAAATACTATGTCATGTTTCTTAATTTTATTTCTTTTGCTGTCAGTTTAATGTAGTAATCATAGTTAAAATGAAGGTTAGCATCCTCTTAATTTTTTTTCTAAATTTTATTGTGAAAATATGGTCTCATAATCTGGTTATTCTAGATCCAGATCTATTGATTTTGTCCCTGTATGTATGTGTCAGTAATCTTTAATTCCCCTAGCTTGATATTATAATTCTTTTAGCAACACAGACATCACCATAAAACATTAAAGGACAAACTCAAGCCTTATAAATAGGCCTTCTTGAAGGTAGACCCAACATCAGTGTCTCTGAATTTAATATCCATAATCTCTATCTAAGGCCTTTACAAAATGGAGAAATAAACACCTTTCTTTAATGCACAAAGACAGTGTTTTTTATTTGGTCATTTTAGTCTGGGGTATACTTTATAAGTCTGTTCTCTGGTATAGCTAATTCATTAGCTGTCTGTTGTGTTTAAGGGTTCTCAAGAATCAAAGGATATTTTAATTTTTTTATTATATTTTTAATGATACTTTTTGGCTGTACAAAAAGATAAATTCACTATAAATGGTGACGTTCTGAGATACATAATCTTTATTTTTTCTCTATTCTTTATGCCTTTCAAAATGCATATTTGAATTTCTGTGCTTGAGTTTTAGAATTTTAGAATCCAAGTGTTTTACATATTGGTAGCCAGATCACATTTTCCAATCAGAATTTGTAGACTATGGTTTTTAGTTGATATTTAACCTTGAACTATATAAAACTATTCTACTTTCAAAGAATTATTTTCTAATGAGTGTAGCTGATTTACTATAAAATTTGGTGTAATAATAGAAAAGATCATCTATAAAGAAATAGCTGCTACAGAAAATAATGAATCTTAAGTACTCTTTAAAATTCTAGTGAGCTCTGCTGTAACCAAAGGAGACATTAACTGATACTTTTCCTCAAAGATTCATCTTGAGTAAGAAAATGTAAATTTTGAATATTTATTTTCTTCTTAAAATATAAACATAGAAGAAAAAAATGGCCCTGAGAATTTATTCATAGATTCACTTTTCCTAGAACATAGACATAAAAGAGGTGTTAGCAATGATATTAAAATGTCAACATAGTTCTGCTTATAATAGGAGTATTTGAGACAAATCTTGATACAAGTACTATAGTATTAAAATGTTGAGTCACTGCAACTCATGTCCTTGCCTATGCTGATCTACAGAGGTCATTAACACAAAGATATCAGCTCAAACCTTGGCTACACTACAGGCCGAATAGAATTAAAACAGAAGTTATCTGACATACAGGCAAGTGTTTAGAACAACAAGGTCAGTAGATGGTGCTGCAAAATTTAAACACTTGTGATCCTGACTGCTTCCACACAACCCACTCAGTCTCTAAAAAGACGGACACCATTTATGCACACACATACATTATTCTAATGGCAAGCACATGTTAATATGGTATAATATTTTGTCCTAGCAAATTGCAGGGTAAGACCAACAAGAATTTTGTTATAAACTGATTAAAGTAGGGAAATGTTATATTATGATAGACAAGATTAAATAAGAAAATACCCTGTTAATTAATTTGGCAAGCACCTACTTGGTTAATTAAAGCATTGAGTAAAGCACATGATTTTATCACATAAAGAGTAAAGGCACTAATCTTACCAAATCAGATTCTGTGTTAGTCTCTGAGAATCCTTAAATAAAAGTATGTTACCTTTGTGGTCTAGAAAAGTCTACAATTTAAAAGCAATTAAATGAACTGAATATTAAGTGGCTTCACTTTCTCACAGTGGGGCTGTAGATGAATAAGCAAAACAAAATATTTTAAGAGGTTGAAGCTTGTTTAGTTCAATTACAATTTATATGAAAATAAGCAAAGCCATCATACTATGGTAATATCTAAATCATCTCATTTAATTCCACTTGGTACACATTTGTATTGCATAATATTTCCTGACTGCATATTGGAAATGAAACAAAATGAAAAGGTTGTTCTTTGTTGAGGTGGTCATGTTATTTGGGTTGTAGGTTAGTGCTGGGAAGGCAAGAAGTCCTAAGAAAGGACAATGGCCTACCATCATTAACGTCTCTATTCAGGAAATGGTAGGAAGGGTCAAATTTCAAATCATCATTGTAAGAGATGTAGAATATCAGATAATCCAGGAGGTTCTGAAACCTAAAATTAAATCAACAAATTGAGCAGCTAAATCACAGTAAGCAGTTCAAAATGCAAGCTTCAGAAGAATACAGTGTGGAGGCAAAATTAGAAGCACCCAATGTAGAATAGGAAACATAGTCAATTTTTATATTCTTACCAGTAAAAGAATAAAAGTAAAAGTAAAATTGTCTTTTACAGGACTGCAAGGTCAGTAGAGTAGACAATTTCATCCCAAAATCATGGTCAGATCAAGATAATTTAGCAAAATGCAAGTCACAGATTTTTATTTTAGAGAGAAAATTATCATGTCCGAACATTTGATATTTTATAAATGACATTTGCTTTATGTTTATGTTGGAATAAATACATGGAAAGTAGTATAAGTTAATATTTAAATTAACACTTAACATTAACATTCAAGTTAACTTAATTAACCTAACATTAATATAAAGAGAAAATGATTTCATTGTTCTTAAATAAAACTTGGTTCATAAAACTTAGCACTTAATTTGAAAGAGTTATTGGTCTTAAGTCAAGTTTCTCTTCTTACAAGTATCTAGAATGGCCAAAATTAGCAAGACAGGAAACAACGTGTGTTGGAGAGGATGTGGAGAAAGGGGAACCCTCTTACACTGTTGGTGGGAATGCAAGTTGGTGCAGCCACTCTGGAGAACAGTGTGGAGGTTCCTCAAGAAATTAAAAATAGAGCTTCCCTATGACCCCGCAATTGTGCTACTGGGTATTTACCCCAAAGATACAGATGTGGTGAAAAGAAGGGCCATCTGTACCCCAATGTTTATAGAAGCAATGGCCATGGTCGCCAAACTGTGGAAAGAACCAAGATGCCCTTCCACGGATGAATGGATAAGGAAGATGTGGTCCATATACACTATGGAGTATTATGCCTCCATCAGAAAGGATGAATAGCCAATTTTTGTAGCAACATGGACGGGACTGGAAGAGATAATGCTGAGTGAAATGAGTCAAGCAGATAGAGTCAATTATCATATGGTTTCACTTATTTGCGGAGCATAACAAATAACATGGAGGACATGAGGAGATGGAGAGGAGAAGGGAGTTGAGGGAAATTGGGGGGGAGATGAACCATGAGAGACTATGGACTCTGAAAAACAACCTGAGATTTTGAAGGGGCAGGGGGTGGGAGGTTGGGGGAGCCAGGTGGCAGGTGGTGGGTATTATGGAGGGTATGCATTGCATGGAGCACTGGGTGTGTTGTAAAACTATGAATTCTGTTACGCTGAAAAGAAATGAAATTTAAAAAAAAATAAAAAAAAGAATTATCTAAAGATAAATTGTACAGAAGATGATATTGCTTTGAATATTTTAATATACTCAAAATCATAAATAAGATCTCATTTCTGGTAATACAGACTAGATTATTCAGACTAATCATCTTTCTGAAAAGAACTCAGAATTTTTGAGAACATCAAAAATCTGAAAAAATTGTAATGAACTAGGCCAAATTAAAAAAGGATAAAAAATTATAAATTGATGGACTTAGATTTATGCCAGAAATGCAAATGATCAATTGATATATTCCACCATATTAGTAGATAAAACAAAAAATGTCCAGTAATTCTCTCAACTGATGAAAAAAAAAGGCGTTTGCAAAAAAGCCAGATTTAAAAGAAAATATTTTATCCAACTGGGAATATAAACAGATGTTCTTAATTAAATAAATATTCAAAACATATAACAAATAAACAAGGCTTATCCATGTGATAGACTTCAAATATTTTTTTCTCTACATTGCACTTGAAATTCTGGCCTCTTAGTAAAGTGAGAGAGAAAAAGGAAACAACTGTTATTTCTTGCAGATGAGATAATTGTGTACAATTGATTAATGAGATTGGAAGAGTTGCATGCAAAACAGAACAAAACAAAAACCTCACATTGTCAGTAACCCTATATGACAAAGTTTAACAAATATTTTCTGTTATTGACCAGATAATAAATATTTTAGGTTTTACTTTCTCAAAACTACTCAACTCAGTCATTGTAGCACAGGAGTAGTATGGACAGGATATTAACAAAATCATGTGGCTGGGTTCTAATAAAACTTTATTTATAAATCTAGGCAAAGGACCAGAGTTGGCCTTGGGCTGTAGTCTTCCAACTCTGGTACATACATACTCACAACAAAGAGATAAAATTCACAGTAAGATGCGAGATGAAATAAATAGAAGTGTTACTAAATAGAAATATTACTTAATGATTCAAAGAATTCTATGGAGAAAATATAAAATTCTATTGAATTAAAATAAAGAGGATAAGTAAATGGAGGAACATAACATGATGCTGAGCAAAAATATAAGATAATGTACATTCAACTCAAAATTGTAAGTTTGATACAAACTATTCAGGTTTTAGATTTGCTTAATGGACTTTGTTGAACTTGACAGGTTAACTCTGAAATTTATATGTGATATCAGAAGTTAAGGATAAATAAGTCTTTTATTAAAGGAGAAGGAGGAAGAATTTTTCTTTACTACAATGTAATTATTTTTAAATACATTTTGATAAATATAGCTATGGACAAGTAGAAACAAATGTACCAATTGTACAAAAAAGAGAAGCCTAGAGATATATCTACACATGGGCCCTTCATTCTATGACAGAAGTGACATTGTAAAGCAGTACTAAAAAATAATGTGTATTTGAAACCCCTACCAGGGGTGCCTGAGTGGCTCAGTGGGTTAAAACCTCTGCCTTCAGCTCGGGTCACGATCCCAGGGTCCTGGGATCGAGCCCCACATCAGTCTCTCTGCTCAACAGGGAGCCTGCTTCGCCCTCTCCCTCTCTCTTTCCATCTCTCTCTCTCTCTCCCTGCCTGCCTCTCTGCCTACTTGTCATCTCTGCCTACTTGTCATCTCTGTCTGTCAAATAAATAAATAAAATCTTTAAAAAACCAAAAATAAATAAAAATAAAAGCCCTACTAGTCAAAACAATTGGACACTTCTCATACATATATATACAAACACATATGTGAAATATTTATTTAAATGACCCAGAAAGTAAATATTTAGCAAAGAAAAGTGTTGATAAATTTAACCACATCAAATCAAAGACATGATGAATAGAGGGAATAGTTTTTTGTAGAATGGAAGTAGGTATTTGTAGCAAACATAACTGACAAAAAATTCATATATAAAATACATAAAAAGCCAGTAGAGGAAAAAAAAGCTATGAAAATTGGACGATATGCTTGAATAGGCTCTTTATGGAAATGGAAATCCAAGGAAAAAATAAGCATATATATTCGACATCATTATTCATTATATAAAATATTCTAATGTATCATAAATTATTTCTGATGAATTAGTGAGTTTTAAATGTTATGTTTATTATATATTTCACATTTAAGGAGGAAGCTATAATACAAAAAATATCAAAACATTTCTGAATTTTCTAAAGTTCAAAATTAAGAGAATCTAAATCCATGTCATCTTTTTGGTGGAGCTAAATGTCCTCAATATGAACAACATACACCTGCTGATGCTGAAGACATTGTATGAGTTATCTTACTTAATCCCACTGATATACGTGCTTGCTCAAGAGGAGAACTGAGCAACAAGATCAGGAAATTTATCAACTGCCACAGGCCGTCAGTGGCAGCCCCAAAGGCAACCTGTCCAAATTAACCAGGATACACCTGCTGCAAAGTGGAGATTTAAAGATTGACTGCCTGCTGAAAGCTAGTGGATAACACCCTCAAAATCTATTAGGAAGAGTAGGCAAATGGGAGAAGTATTTGTTTGACAGCTTGTGGTATGCTGGATAAGGAGATGCCCCAGCTAGGAGACAGAGACAAAGTAGTTTGGGAAGTATGGAATCTGTGCTCTGCTTGGCCTTTTTGAACAGAATCCCATTCCCAATGAAAGGATGAAAAAAGGCAAGGTGCTGAAGACGTTGTCTTCTTGAAGGCCATTTGTAGAATGTGTGCCCAGGGTACTTGCTTCAGGTTCCTGAGGATCTTGAAAAACTTGGTGGGAATGGAACCTTTACTCTTCTGTAAGGAACACAACAACAGCTGGCAGGAGGAAGATAGAAGATTTTGAAAGCCTTTGTTGTCTCCCACCTGGTGTGGATACTGTCTTCTTGTGAGTTACAAAAGCAACCAGATCAGAGAGGCAGCCCCAGGCAGCTCCCACAGTGAATTAGGATGGAGCAAAGAACAGGAAAACAAAGTGGGGACTCTCATGGTTAGACCCATCTATGAGCCTTCCATAACCTCCTCAAATTATTAGTGACAATTTTCCAGAGTCCCGAAGGTCCTCTCTTTGCTGGTAGGAATAGAAACAGAAAACATGGGATACTGATTCTAATGTAACCTCACTGGTGTCAACAGATGTGAAGACCTTAGATATGTTCCCAATGCAGGTGCTGCATGTAAGTGAAATATGGATTCAAAGATGTGGGTAAACTCTGTTTGAAGTGGCTTGCTTTCCGGAAGGGTCGAATAATGTAAAATGGTATGTTAATAAGAAATTTGGATTTTCAAGTGCAAAACATGTCTATAACTACTTATAAATATTTATTTTAATAAGTATCCCAAGCAAAGGTTAATTTAAATATTCACATTTTCAAAGGCAATCCACCTCTTAATTGATGATGAATAATAAACAGGTACTACACAAAAGTGGAAATCCAAGTGACAAATAAGCATACAAGAAGATTGGCTCAAACTTACTATTAATTACTATACAGATTTTAATGTCATGCCAGTATATTCTTTACTTTTTTGCTGTTTTGGTGGGTTTTAAATTATAAATTTTTTTATATGATCTGTGTCACTATTTAAGGAGGAAAACTACCATGAAAAGAAACAAATATATAAAAATTGGTTCTAATTTTCCAAAATGCAAAAAGAGGAATAATGTGGGACCCCTGGGTGGCTCAGTTGGTTAGGCGGCTGCCTTCGGCTCGGGTCATGATCCCAGTGTCCTGGGATCGAGTCCCACATCGGGCTCCTTGCTCTGCGGGAAGCTGCTGCCTGTGCTCACTCTCTCTCTCCCTCTCTGACAAATAAATAAATAAAATCTTTTTTAAAAAAGTGGGAAATAACGTAAGTAAAAAAATTAAAAGATTGAGGACAACACAGTTTATTTTTTAAGTAATTTGTGAACTTTTATAATATTCTAGAAGGCAGAACAGGTGTTGCCCAATTGAACCTTATACTCTATTAAAAGTTATATACTGCACAATCTCAGTCTCTTTGCTGTAATCTAAACTTTTTTCTGTAGTCTCTGTGAATGTATTTCATGATTTATTTATTATATTAATTCTTTACTATCTATCTTTGTTTGCTGGAATGTAAACTCTGTATAATTGGGAATCTATGTTTAATTCACTGAGGTACTCGAAGTACAGAGAACAAGTACTTACTAAATATGTATTGACAAAATGGTTGAAAAATAAATTCATTACGGTGTAATATAAATGCAACCAAGAGTTCATGAAACTGATAGCAAGAGAAGTCATTATTCAGGGAAAGGTTTCTACGTTTGATGGTTTTGCTTAATTACAGTAAAAGAACAAATGAGATGCTATTTATTTTCATTTTATAGCTTGTATACTTTATTTGTTTGGTGTTGGCATCTACAATGATATGAAGACAGACTCTAGAATATTTTTCTAAAGATTGAGAGGATATGAGTCATGTGACCCAAAAGCTTTGCCATGACTGCTCCTTATACCATGACATTGCAGAAAATGAACAATTGACTTTTTTAAATGAGATGAAATCCACATAACATAAAATTAATCCTTTAAAGCATACAATTCAGTAGCATTCAGTACATCACAATGTTGTGTAACCAACACTTCTATCAACTGTCCAAACATTTTCGTCATTCTGAAAGAATACCTTATACCATCAAGTCACTCCTCATCAACATATTCTCCCAGTCACTGGCAACTGCAAATCTTTCTTTTTGTTTCTGGATGTACCTACTAGGGATAGCTCATTAAATGGAATCATAAATAGGTGATATTTTGAGTCTGGATTCTTTACGTTGGTCCAGACTGTTCACCACATGTAGTTAGTATGCAGCAGAACTTCATTCCTTTTTTCTTTTCCGAGAGAGTGTGGGGCTTGGAAGTGGGGCAGGTGGAGGGAGAGGGGGAGAGAGAATTTCAAGCAGGCTACACAACCAGCACAAAGCCCCACGCTCAATCTCAGGACCCTGAGATCATGACCTGAACCAAAATCAAGAGTTGGATGCTTAACTGACTAAGCCACTCAGATGCCCCGAAACTTAATTTTTTTTAAGGCTGAGAATATTTTGTTGCATATACATACCACATCTTGTTTTGTCACTCATCTGTTGATAGACATGTACATAGGTTGCTGACACCCTTGGCTATTGTGAACAGTGCTACAATGAACACTGAGCTTCAGGCGTCTGCTAGAAACCCCTGGGTTCAATTCTTTGGAGCATATACCTAGGAGAGGGATTGTTGACTCATATGGTAATTCTACATCTACTTTTTGAGATACTGCTACACTGCACCTTTTACATTCCCACCAGTATTTTATGAAGGTTCTAATTTCTCCACACTCTGGCTAACACTTACTATCTTCTTTTTTGTTGTTGTTGTTTTTTGTTTTTTAATATTATCAACATCTAGTGGATGTAAAATGACATTTATTTCTACATATTTATTTTTGTCTCTAATTTCATTCCTTGTGGTTGTAACAATACCTTTTTGATGATTTTAACCTTTTTATTTTTATTGAGGCTTGCTTTGTGATTTAGCATATGGTTAATCATTGAGAATGTTTATGAACATTTGGGAAAATCTATATTCTTATGTTTTGGAAGGCAGTGTTCTGTATTTTTCTGTTAGGGCTAGTTGGTTTATAGTGTTGAACAAGTTTTCAATTTACTTGTTGATTTGTTCTTAGTTTTTATTTTCATTATTGAAAATGGGATATTGAAGTTTCCAGTATTATCATAAATATTATCATACACTTCTCCCTTCAATACTGTGATTTTTTGCTTCATATCTTTCAGTGCAGTATTGTTAATTATTTGTATATTTATAATTCTTATCTTCTTGACAGACTGACTCTATTATCAATATATAATGTCATATCCTTTTTTTTTTTTGATCTCTTATAACCATTTTTGACTTCCAGTTTATTTGGAATGATTTTGGTAGAGCCACTCTGATTCTGTCTGGGTTACTATTTGTGTAGAATATCTTTTTCGATACTTTTTCATTTGTGTTTTGGGATATACATTGAGTCTTATATAGACAGCATGTCATTGAATTTTGTTTTTTATTCATTTGGCCATTCCTTTTAATTGGAACATTTAATCTATTTACACTTAAAGTAATTACAGATAAGAAGTTAGTTCTGCCACTTTCTTATTTGTTCTGCATGTCATGTATTTGTTGTTCCTCAATTCCTCCATTACTGCCTTCATTTACATATATATTTGTAGTGTACCATTCTGATTCTTTTCTCATTTCCTTTTTTGTATACTTTTTAGTTATATTCTTCATTGCTATCCAGTATTCTTCTCTTATAGCTTTATAATATCAACCCCATTTTGGGCTCTTCTCTACTTTAATTTAACTGCTGTACTTCAGAACAGAAGATGTATATTTGTCTAGTTTGGAGGGTACGAGGTATATAGGTAGATCCTCTAAGGCTTTGAGAAGCCTTAGAGCCTGGCTGAGGAGAATGATGAACCACAATGGAAATTCAGTGGCCTTTATCTGAACTGTGAACTGAAAGGCTCCTCCCTCTGGGATGATGTAACCCTGAAAGAGTAAAATCTACTGAGAGAGAAGAAGACTGAACTTGACCTCCAAGTTAACCCCTCTCAACCTGGCTCTGTGCACAGAAATCAGACCAAAGACTCTTTCACTAGGTTTGAGAACCGACTCAAGCCAATTTTGGAACACAAAAAATATTAAGTATTTCTTGGTAGGTATCAGTGTGCGGATACAGTTGCAGGTCAATGTAAATAAGCTACTCTTCTACAACCTCACTTCAAGGTTGTAATGGGAAAAAGCTCTCAAACCAAATTACGCCCACATAAGACATTTTAGCCAGAAGTCTTCAGTAGAAACAAAAAAAATCTATAAGCTCCCTAAATTCTCAGTGCTCTGCCTATTTCGTTACTCTGGGGGCACCTAGAATGAGGAGTCCCCTTGAGGCAAAATGGTAGATATTCAACCAATCTTCTAGTTAGGCTCAGGTGATCAAGAATCAAAGGACTATTTAGGGATCAAAGCTGGGCTACTTTCCTTAAGGGTGAAGGTGAAAAGCTAGATTCTTATATCCAATTCATGGTACTAATTTCACCAGTGAAAACCATTTTTAATGCCCATTGGGGGGTGATTAACAAGACATTGATTACACCATCCAAAATTCATATTTAATATTTAAGCTACTAATTAGAAAGGTCTGTTTTATTGATTACAGAAAAAGGAGAATGATGATATCTAACGGCTGCCACTTGAGTGGGGTCTCCTTATTGAACACTAGCTGGTCATTCCTGTACTGTATATTTCTGATTTGGAGAGTGGATATCCCTTGGGTAAACACAAAACAAAACAAACACATAATGTTATGCTGTCTAAATTAAAGTATTTTGAAGTCAACTATAGATATTGCAACAAGCAAAATTATACATTTTGACCATATTGTGGATACAGTAAATTAAAATAATTTATAACTGGCACTAAAAATATTTAAAAATCTATCAAAATTACAGTTTGTTTGGCTAAATCCATACTGACTATATATAAAGTCTGGAAAAGTATCTCAAGGAAACATACAATTGACCTATAAAGTACAAACTTCCAAGTTCAGAAAGTGGATTTATATTCAAGTTAAGTAGTATTTCCTACTCAGTATTAAGTTAGTAATTTCAATTAATAAAATAAAAGAACATATTAACTATGGTCACATTAAGTACTCAGCATAAAATAATTTATGTATTTATCATTTATATTGTTAAAATAATATTGTATTTTAAGCAGCTACAATGAATATCAACTACTCAAAGATAATAAACCTGTCCCAATACCACTTACAAGGCTATTTTGTTTATGCCCGATAACAACATTTGTATAATTCCCTTCATCCTGAGTTAGGATTTTAATCCTCTTTTTATGCCATTTCTCTTTGTAGTCAACAGATGTTCTCTACAACAAGGAGAATAATGTGCCTGGAGACTCTGGTCTCTAGATTTTAAGTGAAATAGTTGTTATAAAACACTGTATCTTGAGTTTTGATCATAAAATTTCCAAAAGTAGGTACCTCGATCAAGTACTAAAACAAGTGCTTTTTTTTTTTACTCCCCTACACTTTTTATGCAGATCTAGTTATGCTGTGTTGCCTCATTTTAAGACGTCCATATACGTCTCTCTCCAGTATTTGAAAGCAGACTGCTCACCCTGTGCCCCTCTACCCCTAAAAACATCAGTTTTAAAACAAGACAACTCTTTCCTTTATCATACTAAAATAGCTGGTTACTGCTTCCCTGGGGAATCAATATACAACCTTCAAAGACAGAATTTCAGTGTCATCTGTTACTGTAATAAATGTTCAATATTTTCCCTGGTGTTGAGTGAAATGTTGAGTGAACTCGAACTTCCTTTGCCAATTCTGTAGTTGAAAATAATTCCTTTACTTTTTCCATACAATGGTCATGGCAAAATAATTTTGAAAAGAGGCCAGTTTCTAAGTATTGAATATTGAAATTAATTAGCATTCAGATTTCACTATGCACTGCTGTCCCTAAAGAATTACAGTAATGAACATTGAGATTAACTACACACAACAGGACACCTTGTACTATTATGCCTTAACATCATTAAAATATACATAGTCCTTGAACAGTCTAAATATTCTACAGAACAAGTTATACCAACACACCTAGAAGGACCCATCATAGAGGACATGGTCCTGTAACCATCCAGAGTGAACCAAACTATGCTGGTTCATCTCAATATTGTCTCAACTAACATTTCAGAGTGTTTGTTCTTGAAACTGGCATAATATTAGCAACACATTGTTATCAAATAATCACATATAAAAATACACATTTGGTTTAATGACCCCCTTTTAATTAATTGCAAGTGTTGTGTTTAGAAAACTGTTGATTTATTAAAACAAAGCCAAGTGATGGATAATGGATAATTTCAGTCAGTTTGTCTGCTTTACTTCTTTCCTATAATCTCACCAGGTGTTGGCTAAGTTTCAAATTTAGTCAAAACATTTGCTCCAAGTAGGATTTTAAAAATTAACCTACTTTAGTTTATTCACAGCCTGATTAAACAGATAATTAAAACTTACAGATGCAGATCCCTGTTAAATTACTGTAGCTTGAATGAATTTGTGGAGTAGGTTATTAGTTGTACACACGCTGGCACAAAATAAAGCAGTCACTGTGAAGAAGACATACCAAGATTTAGTGTTTTCTGACTTCAACCTATTTTTCTAAAAATAGTTCCTTTTAGTCGATTTGAAAAGAGGGGAAAACTTGGAACAATTTTGAAATTTATATGATATAGAATTTTTTGGCTTCAACTTCCTTCAGCTTGCACTATTGTTCATTGTACTATTTCAGAATGAAATTGATCATCGAGGAAATTTTATTGGCATTAAAAAACCTTTGTGACAAATGAAAATTGAGGTCATAACTATTTTCCTGAAAATGTTAAAATGGCCATTCATGATAAATTGTCACCATGCAAATTAGATGTGTGGTCAAGTCTCTACTGTGAATCTTATTTATAGGACTAACTGTTTTTCAAACTATCTTCATTTTTAAATTTTTTTTAAATGGAGATAATACTTTAAGCATTGTTACACAAGCTAAATGAGATGATGTATATGAAATTCTCTACCACATTTTCATAAGCAAACTCTTGCATGTTTTTTTCTTTCATGCAGGTAAAGAAATGCAAAACAAAACAAAATAAAAAAACCCTTTGGACTTGAACTCTCCCATGTGCTATATTAAATTGGAATAAATTACATACTGACTTTGACCTTGATTCAGATAGTTCCCCTTTAAAAATGAAAAAAAAAATAGTCTTTAGGTAACCGAGAAAGCAAAAAGAAAATGTATATACGGCTTCCAGTAATATTCTTGGCATTTTGTATTCACTCAATAAATTGCTACTTCCCTTAAAATTTTTTAGTTATAACTTCATATATCTATTGTTATTAAATACTTTCTCAACAGGCTATAGTATTCTAATTTCAGATTCTTGGAGAAAAAGAACATTGTTAATTCACCATTCTTTCTTAGTTCATCATAAACCTATTGAGAATCTACTACTTACTTACATTTCTCTAGGCTTTAAAGATACTGTGCTTTATAGGACTTTCTCAATGAAACTTACTTGGTCATACCAATCATAAACAATAACCAACACAATGTTAGGTGAGAAAGAGTTCCAAGAAGAAAGTTAAATAGGACATGGGCTAACAAATGGCATACTAAAGTATAATGGTTGTGGGTGCCAGTGAAACATAGGTTAATCAAGAAATGATAAGAATTCTTTCCATGTAAATTACAAATTTCATGTAATTCCAATAAAAATTCCAATGCGATTTTTACCTACAAAAAGTTATTCCAAAAGTAATCATAAAGTTAAAAAAAGAGGATAGCTCTCTAGAATTCATGTATTGGGTGATGTTACAAATCAATGGAGAAATAAAAGATTAATAAAAATAAAATATTACAGGTGCCTGGGTGGCTCAGTCAATTAAGCCTCTAACTTCTGCTCAGGTCCTGATCTCAGGGCCCTGGGATTGATCCCCAAGTTGGGCTCCTGGCTGAGTGGAAGTCTGCTTGTTCCTCTCCCTCTGCCCCTCCCCCTGCTTGTGTGCACTCTCTCTCAAATAAAGAAATGAAATCCTTTTTAAAATGTTGCTGAGCAAATTATCTAAATTTTAGAAAATTACTGATCTTTATGTTATAGCATATAGCATAATACAGCCAAAATAAATTTTTGAAATATTTCTTTATTTGAAAGAGAGAGTGAGTGAGAGAGAGTATGAGAAGGGGGGAGAAGCTGAGGGAGTAAATAAAAAAAATAAGACAGTATCAATCATATAGTGAAATACTCAAAAAAACTATAAATAAAAAATAATAAAGGTAAACTATAAATAAAAAATTATAAATAAATATTTATAAATATTTTTATATATAATATAATTATAAATATAAATATTTATAAATAAAAATATAAATAAAAAATTATAAATAAAAATGTATGTAAATTCAAGAGGTTTAGATAAAAGTAAACTAAAAAAAGATTAAAAAAATAAAAAATCTAAAAATAAATAAATATAAGTAAATAAATTTGGGCAAAAATAAAGTATGAATAAACTATAAAAAGTAAACTATAAATAAGCTATAAAAACTATAAGTAAAAATTATAGGGCTACTGGGTGGTTCACATGGTTAAGCATCTGCCTTCAGCTCAGGTCATGATCTCTGTGTCCCAATGTAACCCCACATCTGGCTCCCTGCTCAGTGGGGCGTCTGCTTATCCCCCTCTCTCTGCCTCTCTCCATGCTCCTGCTCTCTTTCTGTATCTCTCTGTCTCAAACAAATAAATAAAAATCTTTAAAAAAACTATAAATGAAAAACTATATTTAAAAAATACTCACCTAGAAAGAACATTTTAAGTGTAAAAGCAAAGGAATAAATAAAAACATAAGAGTAAATTACATAAAATTTAAGACTTCTGAACATATAAAGTACATTAAAAGATAATAAAGTATGGCTTAAAATATGAATTAAAAGATTTTAAAAGATAAATTCCTAATTTTACTGAGATAAGCCTGACAAACTTTATCTAGGTTATTTAGAACTGTGCCAGTACTGTAGCCACTAGGGACATAAGGATCAAGCACTTGAAATGGGGCTGGATCATTTGACCAGATTGCCTTACCTTCATCTTTCATAGACAGTATGTTAAGAGCCTTGGTTGTGCTGATAATTGTGGTGGTGATGAAGAGGAGGATTATTGTTACTATATACATCTTGGCATATTCTTCTATCTTCACACTTTGCATTCTTGTTGTTTGTTGATTTTATAGACTGCTGCTGGAATTTGGGCAGTCAAGTATCTCTGGTCCCAGAACACTGCAGTTTCCTGGCTTATATAAAGGCTATGAAATGTTAATTCGCCAAGGCCAAATTACTCAAGAATGCTGAGTTCTGTATCACCCAAAAGAAAAAGAAATTGAACAATTAACCAAATAAAACCATCACCAAACTGGTTATAAAACTGGGCAGGGTAAAGGGGGAAAAATCTAAGTTCTAACAACATTTTAATGAATAAATTCCCCTTATCTATTTTGGTTCCATTGGGGAAGAATTTATGGAGTCATTTCTGAGATTTTCAACTGATGGGGACAGGTCTAGATAATATAAACTTCCATAAAGGCAAGTTGTACCTGAAAATTGACTTGATATGCCTGTGGTTTTGGCCAATGTATAGTCCCTAGAGTCTGAAAATTTATGTCCCTCCTACTCCCATATATTGTCTTACTCATCCCAAAGTAGCCTCAGTGACTAATAGGACATTCCAGTACTGATAACATTTCAGAGATGGTAGAATAAACAATGAACAGAAATGACCACTTAATTACTTTGATTAAATGATTGCATCTATGAATTTCTGTGACATTATGAAGAGAACTCAGAGACAAAACTGTGCAAGAGGGCATCACATTATTGGTGTTGTTGCTGTTATTTTTATTATCTTACTATGAATTGAACAAAACCAGACATTGATTGTGCAAATATAATTTTCACTTCAGGAATAGCTAATGACTAAAGTTATTCATTTAACTTAAAAAATTAGTCATCCCATTATAAAAAATGGCCACAGAGAGCATTTTTATTATGTAGATCTCCACATATGTGTGTTTATATTTCTATATGCACTGAGCCTATGTGTGTGTGTGTGTATGTGTGTGTATCACTTGTACTCTCTTTACTATT
This sequence comes from Mellivora capensis, assembly GCA_004024625.1. Classification (NCBI taxonomy): domain Eukaryota; kingdom Metazoa; phylum Chordata; class Mammalia; order Carnivora; family Mustelidae; genus Mellivora; species Mellivora capensis. The sequence goes on along the minus strand of PISX010008010.1, from coordinate 61,568 downwards.
CAATTAATGTGAAGTCTTTATTGTGCGGAGGATTAAAGGTGATACAAATGAAGTACTTAGTGTCATTTTTCCCAGAGAATACATTCTCTGAATGTTAAGCTATTCCTATTGTTGCTTACAATGTTCTGTATTTTCTTATTTTTACATAACCAAATGTGTTTCCTTGATAACGTTGTTTGCTCAAACACTCAAAACTAAGAATTATTCAATTAAAGTTAACTAACTCATTTTAACTCTGCTGTTCACAATTTCTGTCTTCCTATTTAATGTTATGTCCAACCATCTCTATGACTTTTGGCTGCATTTAATATGAACCTGAATACAATGCTCATTGAAACAGAGATAATATATTTCTCACTTAGAAAGAAATTCAGAGGCAGGAAGTGCATGGACTCATTCCATTATGTCACAAGGGACTCGGTCTTCTTTTCTTTCTCCCATCTTTAGCTTGGGGCTGTGTCTTCATTCCATACAGTTGCTGTGTCAGGCAATCACAATTGAGAAGTGGGAAGATGTCTGAACTGTCTCTTTTTACTTTTTAAACAAGAAAAGGATAGCTTTTCCAGAAATCATATAGATTTGACTTAAAGAGTAGACTTTCATTATATTTAATTATCTGTCACTTGGTCAAAGGGCAATTGTTTGCTACAAATGAGTACTTGGAAGATATTTGTAAATGTACACTTTTCTAACCCCAAACAAAATGGGGTCTGTTGGAAAAGAAGATGATGATCTGAATACTGAATATTAAGGAGATAATAAGAAGGTAGATTTGGATTTGAATCATGATACTTCAGCTTATTAACAAAGACTTTTTTTAAAGATTTATTTATTTATTTGACAGAGAGATACAGAGAGAGCACAAGCAGGCAGAACTACAGGCAAAGGGAGAGGGAGAAGTAGGCTTTCCACCTAGCAGTGTGCCTAATGTGGGTCTCAATTCCAGGATGCTGGGATCATGACCTGAGCTGAAGGCAGCCACTTAACCAACTGAGTCACCCAGGCACCCTTACCAGAGACTTTTAATAGATTTTCTAGTCACTTTGAACCAATTTTCTCATCTACTAAATGATGAAATAATACCTATTTATCTGCATACTTATGACAAGTTAATAAGACCGTATCAATCATTTAGTGAAATACCTGAATCTTATTGTGGTGTCATTATTGTGCCAATTTACATGAAGAGTTAGGCTTCTGAAGATAAAAGCACTTATGTCTAGAGGTAGCAGTAGATGAGGTTAAAATTAATAAAAATGAAAAATATTCTAAAACAAATGAGTGTTGTTAAAGGCATATGACTGATGTAAAAAAATATTTCTCATTATTTTTCCAAAAAACACAATTGAGAATCCATGCTAAATATATTGTATCCTTATTATGTTCGGTAAAAGCACAACAATATAAAATAATGACTTCTGCCCATTTCTTGACTGGATTTTTTGGTTTTTGGGTGTTGAGTTTGAGAAGTTCTTTATGGATTTTGGATATTAACCTTTTATCTGATAAGTTATTTGCAAATATCTCCTCCCATTCCATAGGTCACCTTTTAGTTTTATTAACTATTTTTTTTGCTGTGCAAAAACTTTTTATCCTAATGGAAGTCCCAGCAGTTTATTTTTGCATTTGTTTCCCTTGCCTTTGAAGACATATCTAGCAAGAAGTTGCTGTGACTGAGGTCATAGAGGTTGCTGCTTGTGTTCTCCTCTAGCCAATGTCCTCAAGAGCCAAAATATGGAAAGGGCCTAGATATCCATAGACAGATGAAGAGATAAAGAATATGTGGTATATATATATATATATATATATATATATATATACACAATAGAATATTACTCAGCCATCATGTATGAGACTTAATTAAAAAGAGCATTTTTTGGAAACATGTCAACAAAGATGAAAGATTAAAAACTTCATTATATTAATCTACAGCATCATTATATTTTGAGGAATTATTATTTGAAGGTCTATACATAGTATGTGCATATGAATCATTATAGGTAAAATCCACAGAGCATATCAGTTGCTTAGTTAAAGGCTATATTATAATTTGAATTCCAAATATGTTTTCTTAACTACATGTTGACAGAACCTTGGCTGTATTTTACTACAAATTTTAAATCTTTAGAAAATGGTCTCATATAATTGCAGCTAAAACACAATCCAGTGAGAAAAGACAGAAAATATCAAAGGTGATACTACCATTCTAAAGTGTAGAGCTATTTATTTGCATTGGTTATACCTTTTTCTCTAATCAGGTTAATTCAAAATAAAAAATGAACACAAGAAAGTAAAAAGGTAATATAGAATCAGAAAAAAAGAAGTGAGATAGTCTCAATCTTTTGGCCTCTGTTCATATTGTCAAGAACCATTTGTTGTGAATTCCTTATTATACATTGTCTGAACATGTAGAGTAGGGCCACAACAGATCTCTAATTCATCAATGTCCTTCATATTCCTGTCCTTCAAAATTCCACTAAAATTATTTTAAGAAATAATATATTCTATATCTCTTATGTCAAAAAGTCAGATTTCTCCTTGAGTAATGAAGAAGATTCAATCTATTTAATGATCAAGACCCTTTCTACTCCAAATTTAAAATACCTTACTGTTTATTTCCTCTTAGCATTTCTTCCTCTGACCTGAGCATGCACTGGGAATAGCTCCATGGTTTTCCTCATGGTATTCCATTTTATTCCATCTAACTAGTATTTCATTCCACTCATTTCAGTCTGTTGAAATCTTGTTAAAAACCAGGTCAGGGGCACCTGGGTGGCACAGCTGGTTGAGTGATCAACTCTTGGATTCAGCTAAGGTCATGATCTCAGTATGGAGTCTGCTTGAGATTCTCCCTCTCTCTCCCTCTGCCCCTCCTGCTTGGGCTTTCTCTCTCTATCTCTCTGAAATAAATAAATAAATCTTTAAAAAATTTTTAAAAAACAGCTCAAATTTCCTATATTTGGGAGTCCTTTCATGACTTTCCTGGGCTGGTTTTTTACTCTTTCACTTGTGATTCCATAATACATTATTTATAATTATATTACATAATTTATTATGACTATAATGTTTTCTAGTTACCTGCGAACTTACCCCCTTTTTTAGTAATCAAAAGCTCTTTATTTTTTGGTGTGTTTTTTTTTTTAATTAACCAGTACCAAATTTGAGGATGTATACATAGTACCCTCTCATAAATGCTTGTTTAACTAAGTTAATATTCATCATTATGTGCCAGATGGTTAATGTTTTATGCCATAAGGTTTGTTTTCTTTTAATATCTACTATCCTGGGATCGCTGCCCATTTGCCTTTGTGACATATTGGAAAGAATATCGATGAAACATTTTCCCCCAAGTTCACCTTGCTGAACATTCTAAACTACTACTACTCCATGCCTTCTGCTTGCATCATCTCTTTTCTCAAACGGTTCCATCATTTTCAATTACAAAATTGTAGGTCATTGCATAGAATTTCAGCTTCCTTCCAGAAATATCTTAGTAAAAGCCAATATGTCTTCTCTTAATTATTTTTATATACATTTAGTGGGGAATTCTCTTATTAACCTCTCATTTCAAGTCCATCTTGTCCTTGTTGAATCTCTGTATACTCAGAATAGAGGTGAATCCGCTAACCTCATCAAGGTTGGTTTTTTTTTTTAGTTGTAAAAAATGCAAGGAGGATGAAAAAGTCCACTGTCAAAATTAGGCATTATTCATCCTGACATTTTTCACTATGGTTCTAATGTGGCCAAGAAAAAGCCAAATATATTTAAAATCTTATATGAATAGCAGCATAATATCTAGATTAGAGTTCAGAATTCATTATTGAGGAAACTGGTGAAGTTATTTGCTTCCTTTGAGCTTTAATCTTCATATATGTAAAATGTGATAAATTTAGATAGTATCTATGTGCTTTTCCTCTTAAAATTCCCATTTTTTTAAATTCAGTTTTAACTGATTCAAGGTTAATACTAAAACTATGAAAATTCACATTTAGGAGGCTATGCAGTGAATAATTCTCAAAATCATTGACTTATACAATATCAGAATCAGAAGGAAACTTAAAGACCACTCTGTAATCTTTCTGCTCACTTAACATCAATATCCATACTAAGAGATGATTTTTTCAGTCAAATATGTTTTTCAATAACAAGTTTATTATATTGAAATTTAATCTGTTCCATTATTGGGCAAGATAACTTATCAGGGCATTCTTAGATAGTATATTTGCATTTTTATCTTCTTCCCATCCTTAGTTAAAAATGCCTAGAGAACTCGAAAAATGTACCCCTAGAACTGTGGAATTTTGTCCATGGTCACAACTTTGAGCAGATAAGTATTCAAAAAAATGGGGCTATTTTAACCAACCATATCATCTGTGGAAGACAGAATTCTGAAAAGCATGCCCCCATCCAAAAATTCCAAACTTAATCCCCAATACTGTGACTATTATGAGCTATCACTCTGGTGATTCAGTTGTAACATACAGTATAGCTGACTTCCAGTGAGTGAAATTTTCAGGGTTGGTCTGACCTAATCCCCTGAATCCTTAAAAGCAAAGAGCTTTCTTTGACTGATGACAGGAAGAGAAGTGAGAGGGACTAAATTTGAGAAGGACTTGGCATGCCTTTACTGCCTTTGAAGGAAACTTAAGATATTCAGATTAAAGTCAGGACAGAAAATTCAGTGCCTTTTCCACTTATACCCCAATACCCACAACACCTAGAAGCCTCCATAGAATCATAGGATGCCATAGAACAAATATTAAAAATCACTGTATTGCTGATATCTGGTATATGGTATATGCTGATATCTTTCAATCTCTCTTATTCTTTTTGATGTTTAAAAAAGTAATATATATCTACCCTCTTGCTTATTACCTCTATATCTTCTTTTTAATTATTTCTTACTCAGTAGTAAATAGCTTGTGGGTAGAGAATCTGGGTAGAGGGCACCTGGGTGGCTCATTCAATTAAGCATTGGACTCTTGATTTCTCTCAGGTCATGCTCTTGGGGTCACAGTAACAGGGTCATGATCTCAGGGTCCTGGAATCAAGCCCTACATTGGGCTCCATGGTCAGTGGGGAGTCTACTTGAGAGTCTCTTCTCTCCCTCTTTCTTTGTGCCTCCTTACCAACATGTTCATGCTTACTCTAAAAGAAGTAAAAAAATCTCTAAAAAAATGAAAGAATTCAGGTAGGAAAACACATTTTCTTTATTGTCATTTATAGGTGTATTGAAGCCACTTGTTTCCAGTTTGATGAGAAATTCCATCCCAGTCATTACTGGGACTCTCATCCACAATCAGAGTTTCACCATTATCTGGGATAATTAGGTAACACAAAGAGAACTTGGGAAGAACTTCTGATCACTAGTGTTTAATAGCTTTATTTTAAAACTTGCCAAAAAATGGGCAGAAGACATGAACAGACACTTCTCCAAAGAAGATATACAAAGGGCTAATAGACACATGAAAAAATGTTCATCACCGTTAGCCATCAGGGAGATTCAAATCAAAACCACATTGAGATACCATCTTACACCAGTTTGAGTAGCCAAAATTAACAAGGCAGTAAACAACATGTGTTGGAGAGGATGTGAAGAAAGGGGAACCCTCTTACACTGTTGGTGGGAATGCAAGTTGGTGGAGCCACTTTGGAAAACAGTGTGAAGATTCCTTAAGAAATAAAAATAGAGCTTCCCTATGACCCTGCAATTGCACTACTGGGCATTTACTCCAAAGATACTGACGTAGTGAAAAGAAGGGTCATATGTACCCCAATGTTCATAGCAGCAATGGCCACAATCACCAAACTGTGGAAAGAGCCAACATGCCCTTCAAGAAATGAATGGATGAAGAAGATATGGTCCATATATGCAATGGAATATTATGCCTCTATCAGAAGGGATGAATACCCAACTTTTGTACAAACAAAAGGATACAAACAAATGTACAAACAAATGGATAGGACTGGAGGAGATTACGCTGAGTGAAATAAGTCAAGCAGAGAGAGTCAATTTTCATATGGTTTCATTTACTGGTGGAGCATAGGGGATAACATGGAGGACATTAGGAGAAGGAAAGGAAAAGTGAACTGGGGGAAATTGGAAGGGGAGACAAACCATGAGACACTATGGACTCTGAGAAACAAACTGTGGTTTTGGAGGGGATGGAGGTGGGGGTTAGGTGAGCCTGGTGGTGGATATTAAGGAGGATACATATTGCATGGAGCAGTGGGTATGGTGCATAAACAATGGATATTAAGATATAATGGATATAAGATATAATGGATTAAGATATAATGGATATAACAATGGTGGATATTAAGGAGGATACATATTGCATGGAGCAGTGGGTGTGGTGCATAAACAATGAATCTTGGAACACTGAAAAAAATTAAATTAAATTAAATTAAACAAACAAACAAACAAACTTGCAACAATCCCTTTAAATCTATCAGCAGTCTTTTTCCTGGCTTACCAGTCAGATACTAGAGGCTTTTGTTTTTGTTGTGCTTTTTGCTAAAGCTAGGAACATTATCCTAAAGGCCAGCTTACCTGTAATCATGGCCCCCTCACCAAACACTGTTCCATAACACCACCGTTTCCATCCTTCTTGAAAGCCACAATTTCCCCTCATTCCATGGCATATGGTAAACTTTTGGGTTCTTTTTTAAAAAAGATTTTTATTTATTTATTTGAGAGAGAGGGAGACAGTATGAGCTGGAGGGAGGGGCAGAAGAAGAGGGAGACGCAGACTCCTTGCTGAGCAGGACTAGATCCCAGGACCCGGGGATCATAACCTGAGCTGAAGGCAGATGCTTAACTGAGCAAGCCATCCAGTTGCCCCAACTTTTTGATTCCTAAAGACATTTAATTTTTCTTTAGGATAAGTAAAATAATTTCTTGAGAAATAAATGTTTATTTAGTATTCTTCTGCTTTATGTCTCACCAAAATGTGTAAGTGAAGGAATTTCATAAAATATCTGGACAGCAACTGATATGTGAGATGGTTTGAGGGTGTGAAGAAAATATAAAACTATATGGAGAAAAATATCACATATACATGTTTCAGTACATTAGTCTGCTGAATGATCTATATTGCATACTCTCAAGAATGTGAGGGTCAAATTGTCAATCCAGTTTTGACCATGATCGAAGATGTTTTCCAGACCCAGGCATTACTAGTGGAAGTCCCCAGGTCCTTTTTTTTTTTTTTGCATATCTGATGTGTCTTGGCGCAAGATAACAAATGCAGTTTCCAGTTGGTAGTGTGATCACCTCACTTACACACAAGAAGGTATCATCTAGTTCATACAGCATCTTCATTTTGTATTCATAAAATTGTATGGCTGATAGGATATTTTCCTGGGAGTCAGGCCCTAGAAACCATAGATTAGTAACTTGCTTACCATAAGTATTCTAAAGAAACAGGTATATCCAAAGTAAATTAAGACAGGATATCAAAGAGATATCTGCATTGTCATGTTCACTTCAATATTATTTACAATAATCAAGATATGGAAACTACTTAAGGAATGAATGGATAAAGATGATGTGGTACATAGACAATGGGATATTTTTCAGCCATGAGAAAAAGAAGGAAATTCTGCTATTTTCAACAAAATGGATAGACTTTGAGGACATTATGCTAAGTTAAATGACTCTTTCAGATAGTAACACTTAAATGTTAAAAAAAAATGTTTAAACGCAGAAACAATAATAAAGCAGTTTCTGGTGGCTGGGAGATGGGAGAATTAGGAAAAGTTAATAAAAAGAGTACAAATTTTCAGCTATAAGATGCATAAGGTCTAAAAATCTAAGGTAAACCATGTAAGGTAAAGCATGATAGTGCTGTATTGGATAACTGAATTTTACTAGGAGTACAATAGATGTTCTCACCAAGAAAAAAAAAACAAAACAAAACCAAAAACAAAACCTGTGGAGATGAATGTGTTAACTAGAAAGGAGAGAACCCTTTCACAATGTGAATATCAGATCACCATGATGTACACTTTAAATATCTTGTAATCTTATATGATAATTATACCTCAATAAAGCTGAAACAAAAATTAATGAAGTATATTTTGCTAAAAACATTGCTTAGATCATGACCTTCCTATGAGCAAAATACATTGCACTTTTCTTTCAGGAATCCTATCATTCTTATTTTCCCCATAGTATTAGACCGGTTCTCTTGTCTTCTTTCTTTCCTGGAGGAGAACCATAGATATGCTGCTTAAATCCTTGCTAGAAAGGTAGCATCTTAGAAATGGTGACCATATTCAAAAGGTGTTAGTGGTGAAATTTTCAGTGGTAAAAATGACCTTAGAGAAGTTATTTGGGCATATTTTGGACTTTGCAAGCACTTGGCTCACTACACATACACAGATGTGCAATCCATGAGATATGGTTCAGCAGGCAGTTGTTTTGTTCAAAGATGAAGCTATACCAATATTTATACCATGCCATATTCATTTTTATAATCTCAGCACTGACACAGAAACTGGATCATTTTTTCTGCTTAAAGATACACTGAAAAAATATCTGTTGCTGTATTTTTCTACTTAATTGAGAGAAAATTTTCAGAAATGGTAGGTCCATCATCTTCTTGAAAAATAAAAGACTTTGGTTTTATCTTTCTGTGTTACTGTCTCATTCAGCCTACACACAATGACTCATTCTTCATGTACATGAAGAGATTAGTCCAACAAATAAGCTGGTTTAGAGAAAAAAGGGTAGTACCCCCTTGGTAATTTCTTTCACTCACAAGAATGTTAGAACCTTACAAATAAGACACTGTAAATTCTATTTTACTTGCTTTGAAAACCTGGATACATTTTCACTAAAATATGTCTTCATTTGGCAGCTGTCAGTTCTTCAAAAGCAAAATTATAAGGTGTCATTCTGAAAAAGTATATTTGTTGTTATTGCTACCAGAGAAGTAATAGAGAGAGGACAGAAAGACTTGGAAAGATCTAGCCATGTAGCAAGTCAAAGGTAGCCAAGACATCCTATGGAAAGGCATCAGATTTGTATCTGTAATTCTCCTGACCCCAAATCAGTTTAACATTTTGAATATGTCATATCGCTCATAATAATGACTGGGATTCTAATATGAATTATATCTCGACCTTCGGAAAGGCCAAGGTATAGTTTATCTAGGTAAGTCTGATTAGAACTCATTTTACCATTACTTTAGTGTTTGTTATTTGAATGAGAGAAAAAAAAATGGTACCCCTAGTATATCAAAGGGTATGGCACATTTCTAATTCATTTCAATATTTCAAAATAAGTTGGTTTCTCACTTGTGCTGGATGGGTTAAATTCACCTTTATCCTAATGTGCATTTTTGTCTGGTTATAAGCAGCACAGGTTTTTTTCAGAGAATTAATCATGATTAAGATTTAGAAGAAGTAAAGAGAAAATTCTGCAAGATATTTAAGAGTTTAAACTCTGGAATTATACCCATTTGAGTCAGATTAACAGATACTAACTCTGTGGCCTTGAGATATTTGCTTTTTGTTTCTTAGTTTCAGTTTCCTATCCATAAAATTTGTGTAATATCAGAACTAAATTAATTAATTAATCAGCACTAAATTATTTGAAGAGATTAAGTGAGAAAATACAAGGAAAGTATCTAGTATATATAGCAAGTACTCAATAATGTGAACTCATACATTCGGTATAAGTATACAGGGAAAAATGTATTAATTAGGCCTCTAACTTTCCTAGGCCTACACTAATTTTAACAAGTAGGGAACTTTATTCTCTGGACTTACTTTAATAACTACAACTCTTAATGCAGTTTTTAATTTCATTTTTACAACCTGACTTTATTTAGTTGCCTTTGATCTGCTACACCAGAGACCAAGGAAGTTCCAAAAAAAGCAACACCACCTCCACTATTTCTACTGGCTTGTTAAAATAGAAATGGTAGAAAAATGCATATTTTTGTAGACACTCAATTCAAATCACATATCCCAGTGCTTTTTAAGAGGATGAAACATTAAAAATATTTCCCCTGGCATTGGATTAAATGGAATCCTCAACTTAATGTACCATCCATCTTTTTTTAAAAACAACTTATTCTTTTTGAATTAACAAAATGATTGAAAATTATTTTAAATATAAATCTATTAACACCACCAAGCAACAAGTTTTGATTCTTACTTTTTTCACTTCTTAAATGATAAACGTGAAAATGATAAATACACAGTAAAGCTACTTGAGACAATTAAAATTGTTACATTTTGGATTTGTTTGTTTTATTAAAGAATTTAAAGGATTTAACTTAGTAATTTGGAAAATTACTATGCCTTCTGGAGATGGATAACTTGGTAATTTGATGTCAGGTCAGGAACATTATCATTTTGACTGTTTTTTGAACATTTTAACTTTCAGTAAAGAAGACTAGAGAGCAATAATTTGTTAGATTAGTTCACCAATCAACATCTCTTTGATGTAACACATAGCATTTCCTGAATACCCCTAAATTATCAGACTTCTGAAACTGTGGCACTGGGAGATTTTCCTACAATTTTCTGTAGATTATGAGATCTCAATTTATCCTGATACTTTTCCCTACCCTCTTTCTTCCACCTTTTCCTCCTTCTTTTCACATTTTTTCCTCTTCAAAATATGCATGCTAAGAAAAATGGCCATTTAGTAACTCAGCTGCATATTAGCCATTTATTAAAAGGAAAATTGCTCTCATTCAATGGCACCAAAGTCTCTTCAGATTTTATGAGAGAAAGGTAGAAGCCCTTTCACTTGTTATATGGTGGGGTCTCAGTGGGTGCTGATTGCAGATGGAGTGGTAGGAAATCTGAGGGTCCTCTATTAGAGCTCATTCCCCTACCTCTGTCACCAAGCCTGAAGATGTGATTTAACAGCAAAATGCCAGCACTGGCAAATAATTCATTTCAATGATCTGGATATTTGGTAATACCCGTGAACAAATGCTGCAGTGGGAACCAGGAAACCTAAGCCCCGGTACACTACAAATGATTTGCATGACTTTAAGCAAATACTCTTTTCTTGGTTTCTCCAATTAAAATATAAAAATAAAAACTGTATAGCTTTTTACAGAGTCATAGGAGTATATATTATTTTTTTCAATCATTTATAATTGTTTTACAACTCATGCTATCAGATTATATATTCTTCATTACCTGTAAAGTAGAACAAATTCAGCTCTGAATCAAACAATCTAAATACTTGTTAATGAGTTTAGAGTTTAGATCAATATGTGGGGAACATAACATGAAACAAAATTCAATTGTTGACCAGTTTTATTTCAACCTCTTTTGTGAATCACAGAAAACAAATTGCTAGTAGATATGGGAGCTCAGGAGCTAAAAAACAAAAACAAAACAAAACAACAACAACAAAAACCTGTGCTTGAAAAGTTAAATCAAAAACAAGTCAGCTAATTTCCCCCAAATGATCTATTTCTCCTTAATTAAAATATTTCCTTATTAAGATAATTTCTCTGTTCCTACTTTAAAAACATTAAAGAAGGTAAGTGGACTAATGAGGATAGTGTCATTACCCAGGTAAAACAATTTCCATTTAATTTCTCATTAACACTTTTTTAAGACAGCATATGTTTCTACTTCTTTTCTTTTAGAGTCTGCAGTTACAGATATGTATAAAAGGACTTATAAAAAATCTACAATAACTCAAAGAGAAATGTTTTCTAAAATCCAAGAGAAAACCATACATAGAGTCATAATCACCCTAAAATAATATGTCAGTGTAATAATTATAACAGTCTAGAACCATAGTAACAGTTTTATGGAATTTTATGGAATGTGGGTGTGACCCCTCCACCTCCAGATTCATATGTTAAAGCCTTAGCCTCCAACATGATGGTTTTTGGAGATGAGGTCTTTGGGATGTGATTAGGGTTAGATGAGGTCATTAAGTGTGGGGTCTGTAGGGTGAGATGTGTGTCCCTAAGTGATACCAAATAGCTTGTTCTCTATCTCTCTGTTTCTCAGTCTCGCTTTTCCCTGATCTGTCTCCTATGTGAGGACATAACTAAAAGATGACCATCTACAATCCAAGAAGGGAATCTCATCAAAAACTGATCATTATGACACTTTGATCTTGAATTCTTAGCCTCTAGAACTGTGAGAAACAAATGTCTGTTGTTTAAGCTTTCATATCTATTAGGGTGCTTTGTTATGGCTTCCCAACCTGAGACAGTTGCCTTTCTTCCCTGTGCTATCTTCATCCTGATGTATTCTGTATTTTTCAATGATGCTGTAAGTTCATATAGATTTCATTCATTAGAGTTGCATTATCTAATTATGTAGCCACCAAATACATGTAGCACTTGAAATCAGCACTTGACATGCAGCTGAACTCAGATTTGCTCTAAGTGTAAATACATATTGGATTTTGAAGACATTTACAAAAAAATGAATGTTAAATATCCTATTAGTAATTTTTTCTATTTTAATTTCAATTTTAGAGGTATGTTGTTTTAAATAAAATGTTATTAATGCTAATCTCACTTTTCTTTCTTTCTTTTTTTCCCTTTTTTTCAATGTGTCTACCAGAAAATTTAAAATTATGTCTGTGGCTTTCATTTATGGGTCATGTCATATTTCTTTAGACAACACTGATTTACCATCTCTTCTTGTTCCTATTAAAAGATAAGCCCTGATTAAGGAAGTAGTGTTAGTAAAATCAGTTATATCTTGACACTCATTAATTGTCACAACTTAAAAGATTCTTTCTAAAAAAAGCTTTAAAAAGAGTCATAATGTTGGAAAAGATCTAGAACAATATCAAGAGCAAGAAAAGAAGTTTACACACAAAAGGGTTCAAGGAAACTTGGTAGACCCACTTTGTTTCAGTTCATAGTAGATCACATGTTATTTAGTAGGTATTGCAATCATTGGTTCATAGCATGTTAGACCTGGAGATGACTACATAGACTATTTTCAAATAAGAAAATAAGGATATAATCTATTGCTCCTATTCTATTTATCTTTCTTTATCTTTTGTCAATTCTTCCAATGCTTATTGAACTTGGTTTTCAGACATTGGTACTTAACTTCCATTTAAGTGAAAGATGCAATACTACACTCTGTTCTGACTCATTTATCCTTGATACTGAGAATGTTCAAAATAGTTAAACTCATCAATTCCTAGTGAAAGAATGACTAGATTTTGCTACTCAACTCTTCTGTTTTAGAAATGCTAGCAAAATTGTGTCATTCATGACTATGCTCAGAATTGTATAATGATTGAGTAGATTACATCTTAACATTAAAAACAAACAAATAAATAAAGGCTGCTACATATGAGGATAAATAATACCTATCATTATTATCAAAATAATGTATCATTTTATAACCTAAAATGGTATTTTATAGTTTAAGGTAGATGTGTATAAATGAGATTTTAAATTTTGTATACACAGGTAGGATATGAAACCTAGATTATATATATTAACACAGATAGGTTAAAGGCTTTAGGAATCAAAGGAATGAGGCTATGATCCTACATTCCCCACCTTCCACTTTACCAAATTCTTAGGATAGATTTCTTTCTTTCTTTCTTTCTTTCTTTCTTTCTTTCTATCTTTCTTTCTTTCCAGCTGTATTTTAAGGTATAGTCTGTTTCTCTTCCTATAGCTCTTACTACCATTTCTGTTAGATAAAACAAGTAAAGAGAGGCTTTTATTTCCTGGGTCTAACTAAAGATGTCAAATTTATGTGTCTGCTGTTAGAACATCCAGCCTTTTCTAGACCTTTCAGTGCTAAGAAACTTTCCAAATAGAGAAACTGAGTTTATTACACTACCAGATGGAGTAAAAGATAGACAAAACCAAATAGAGCATAACAGTGGAGGGAGCTTTTCCTCTGCTTCCAGCCTCCAACCTAGCGAAAACTCTATATCCTAATGACTGTTTATTGTTTACTCACATCAGAAATCTCCATTTTTTTAAGGCAGGAATGAGAGCATAGTGTATTTGAAGTTTCCATGTCCATTCAGAGTGAGCTTTAATTATTCAAAGTCAGTTATGGAAATGTCCTGATCTTACCATTGGTTTTCAGAAATCAGGCTTAAGCTAATAGATGTGTGGTGTTCCCCACATTAAAAGCACCATTTTGGGATTAGCATTTGATTTAATCTGGTGTTATGAGGTGTGAGAAGTTTTCTGCTGGATGTCTGCAGTATTGTCTTCACTCAGAATTGAGATTAACAGAAGGAGACAGTCTCTGTCATTCAGATGTGCCACCTGGAATTTCTCCAGGCATTTTTGATGGTCTGTGATTAAGGCCAGGCACACTAAGGTTAAGACCAGGAATACCGAAGGCTGAGATGAGAGAAATGCGATTAAATGGAGCTTGAAACCTTCAATAATTTAGTCAACTGGAAAGGTAACTATCTCTGGACTTCCATTTATATGAATCACTATTACATTTTCTTCTTTTTAAAAGCAATTTAAGTTGGACTTCTCATGTTATTATAGCCAAAAGCAACCTAATTTCTCCATGGTGTGAAGAAACTATCAGAGTTTGCTGCCACACAGACCAACCTATGTAGCTGACCTTAAATATCAAGTAATTTCTTTTGTTGCCAAAAGCTACATTGGAAGCCATTTTACCTGGTCTAACACAAATACAATATAAGGGGTTCAGGGTCACTGAAAATCATCAAAACAAGCAGAAAGACAGTGAGAATAAGACCACGGTACCATCTCTGTATTTATAGTGTTCTTTTATTGCTGTTGAGATAGCCATGCTACCAGAATTCCTTTTATTTGAAAGCAAGAAAAGTAACATGTGTTTTAGTAAATGAGACACAGCTATGCTTGAGTCCATTATTCTGTCTCCTGGGGCCCAAGAAGTTACTCAAGCTGTGCATTTGTGGTTTATCCCACCATCTGCTACTCAGATGTTTCCTATTAACCATGACCACCAGTGGTTTAACCTTTCGGTATTTTTCAAATGTTTCATTGACAGGAAAAAAAAAAGTAACTAGGATGGATGCACAAAATCCATTTTGAGGCCTGTACTGTACAGGTAATAGACCTGTCATCAATTAAATGAGGGCATATGTTAGAAGAGTTACATGACCAGATACATTTCTCTGTTCTGAATCCATCCATCTACATTGCTAAAAGGCCATGAAATAGCTTCCTTGATATTTTATTACCACCGAGCTGTAAAATTTAACAGCAGAGCCAACATAGTCTGAAATCTACCTCTTAGGGAAGAAAGGGACAATGTGGAAGATTTAAAGCTTAACCAACAAAACATCCAAAAGTAGAAATGAATGCTTGGAGTGAGCCTTTGTTAGTTAGAACTAAAATCACTGCTGAATGAAATGACTTTCCCTTCATAAAAATAGTGTTCAACATATTTCAAATCCAAATGCTTATTTCTTCCTTCATAAGAGCACACACTTAATGTAAATTTGTTCCATGCTCTCTACTTTAGCTGAGGAAACGCAGCTATTGTCCCACAAATCAAATCCCTCCACACAATATCTTCCTTTCACTCATTTGTAGAAAATGCAAGGGATATCAGAGTTGTCAGAATAAAAAATTCTTTTTCCTTAGCAACAGCAGTCAGGAGTAGACTTTAGGGCTGTAAAAGGAACTTGAGAGGCTGAGAGAGAAAGCCCTAAACTGTTTATCATGGCTGTGTGGGGAAGATAAGACAAGTCAATCCTGAACCAGGGTTACATTATTTATGTAACACATTATACTTGTAAAGCATTGGTAACTATTACATATATTTAAAACTAAATGCAATTCTCCAGTCCTATTTGACATTCATTCTGTAGAAAATAGCATATTTTTCCAGAAGAATCTACTAGAGAGCATGCCTTTTGATTCTCAACCAAAAGTTTTATCCATGCTTAATTCTTACAAAGTGGGGCGTTTAAAAAGAAGCTCAGATAACTGATACTTTGTATGCTATGTTACTGTGGTTACCAAATCCTCTCAGATAAAAGCTTAATTTAACAAAATCGGACCCAGTGGCTAAGGATTTGGGGGAATAAGCATGACTCTCCGAGGGACAGGCTACAAGGATGGACATGTATGATTTACTGAGAGAAGAAATGTAACTGAAATTGTGAGAAAGAACTTGTTCTCTCTGACTTTACTTGGAATCCTTCTCTTGTCCATTTGCATTCAGAAGCCAGAATATTTCTGTATAAACAGAAATCACATCAAATCATTTCCCAACTTAAAATCATTCAAAGGCTTGTGATTGTAGTTAGAATAAAGTCTAAATTCCTTACATTAGTCTACAAATCATGCTATGATCTAGCTCCTACTCACATAAGAAAACAAAAACAAACAAACAAAAAACCACACAACTTTATAAAATGCTGAACAACAGTGGTTTTCAATACTTTGTTTGGCTCCATTAACTTTTTCTACAGTCCTTATTCACTGATCATTCTCTGCATGGTTGAATTTTTATCACAAATGGCCTCTTGTTAAATGACAGCTCAATGAGCCTTCTCTGTCCCTCCTGCCTAAAGTACCCCTTCTTTTGTTCTGCCTTTTTTTGTCTTTTGTGGAAGTTATCAAAATTTGTAATTGTTTCATTCTTGTGAATGATTCCAGGTGATCAGTTTTCACCCTGGAATCTAACAACTGCAGGGAAATGTTTTAGAAAGCATAAGAACTTCAATAAAAGTTAGTTTTCCAAGTATACAAAAGTCATTACTTTTGATTTGTTTTCATAAACTATTGAAGTTATTAATTTACTTTATGAATTTTACTATCATTTGTTGAACATTCTACATGATACAAGCTACTGAGTTGACGTTTCATAACTCACATAAAATGTATTCTTACATTTAAAAACCAAAAACTTTGATAAAAGTGAATTACCAACTTTAACATAGTAGTAGAATTTTTAAGCCAAAGGTTAGAATCATAGGATATAAAAGAGGGGTATTTTTTGGCTAAGAAATCATTTTAGATACTTGGATAGCTTGGGTTTTTAATTAGCTTTGAAAATTTAGAAGAATATTGAATAAAAGCTTCACCTAAATTCTTTTGTGCAATGAAGTAGGTACGTGTGGAGGTCGAGGATTGAAGAGATATTGGACAAAATTTTAGTTAATTAAAGCATTAATGGAAAGGACATTCCAATTTTACAAATAACTAGATAAATGGCAGAGCACAGGACATGTAAATACAAGGAAAGCTGTTGGAAAAGAGATTTATTACAACTGTGACTCCTTGCAAGAGTCGGTAGAGCCAGAAGAAAATGTATATAGTTGTAAACATTTGACAGTAGAGGGCCTCTGGAAAGAGCCAGATCTCCTGGATGAGCAAACAAGCAACTGATGAGGAACAAGCTCAGTGGGTTATTATGAGTTAAGTGAACTGGACAGGAGGAAAGCAGGGGACAGTCAGAACTTTTAGAAGGTTTTATTAATATCTGCCCTATGGAGTTAACAAAGCTTTAGTAGTATCAAATCCAAGTCAGCTGGTAGAAAAAGATTTTATTATGGGCTAAAAATAACAAAGCAGAATCAGTATTACACTTCTAATAAAGAGGGAGTGGTCTTGCCAAATTAATCCTCCCAGAGATATCAAGTATAAACTCTAGGAAAATGTTTAAAAAATCAACTACTAAAGGCATAGACAGTGGGAAAAAAAAACAAAACAAAACAAGTAGAAGCCTGAGGAGATGTGATGCTAAACAGGAACAGGAGGTCACTCTCCCATTTTCATGGCTTCCTGTCTGAAGGCAGACCCAAATAGGATAGAACTTAACACTCTCTTGAGAAATCATAACGGACATTTTAGGATGAACTCAGTTGCTGGAATGTGACAATAAAAATCTGGAAAAGGAGAAAGTTAGAGAGGTATGTCTTCAGATTCTGAAAGTAAACTCTATTCACAGCTTGGGTTGATCCCAAAAGAGTGCATGCATGGAGCAGAGTTCAAGTTCCCGACTAAGCCTGAGAGAAGTAAACAGCTATGTTAGCTGCTTCACCACAGAAGAGATAGAGCCTGATTTCAGCCAAGTAAATAGGACTCTGGAGTTATTTGTTTTCACTCAGAGGTGATTGGAAAAACACCCTGAAGTATATTTATATTTAGGCATATCTTAGAGAAGTTGGGTTTATCAGAATAGATTTCAAATGTGAGAAAGACAGTCATTCGGGACACTGAGAAATAATAGGAAGGTGAAATCATCTAAAAAGGTAGTCAATGAATAAAAAATAAATGTTATTTCTCAAATCGACTTCCGTAAATAGTTCACTGCTTTAGCTTTGGTTTGTAGTGATGCACACTTAACATAGATTCTTTTCATCTGTGTTTTCAAAATTACTTATGTGACTTCTCGGCTTCTCCCTGTTTGCCCAAGTACATTCTTCAGAAGCATATGATTCTTGTGGGCAGATGAATATGACCAAACTTGTCAAATTATGTATATGAAATATATGCAAGTCTTTTTATTGCAATTAAAAAATACAATAAAAAAATTAAATACCTTTTGAAAAAGTCCACTTAAAAGATACACACAGATACATTGCAGATAGTACTGTGAACTATGGGATAAAGAAAATTAAGATAATAAATGATTTTTCTTTTGGAAACTGAATAGTATTTCTATACTTTATATTGATATGTCTATCTATAAAAACAGAACAACTACAGTTAAAACAGATTAAATAAAATGGACAAATCTCTTCTGGAAAAGGAAATTGTAGGTTCTTGTTCAACTACTAATTAGTATTTGCCCTTGAGTACCATGTAAATTTCAATTTTCTGGTTCTCAGTTTTTCACATAGATTATAAATTGGATTTAATAGTTGTTAATGTGTTTCTAGCTATGGATTCCTCTGAATTTCTATAAAAACAAGACAAAGGAATATCTCTAGATTCTGTTTAAAGTAATATTTCCATAAAACAATGGTCCATTATATAAATGTAAGGCATTATTTGGAAATATGTTGTAATTTAGTAAAACTGATTTTTTACCTTAGGTCCCAGAAAACAGATGAGAAAGGATCTGAATGAGGGTGGTTTCTTTGGGATCTGACTTCAGGAAGCATAAGAAAGAAAGTAGGGAAAAGAGAAAAGTCAAGAAGAGGATGTTAACAAAGAGGTTGCCATTGTGAGCGACTGGGGCTCAGTCTCACAGGGACATTCTGAGAAACCAGCTACAACAAGACCTTAAACTTTCCCAGAAAATCCTGTTCTTAATTGGTCCAAGGCTGCTCCTAGGCAATATTAAATCCAAGGTGCTTCTTGTCTGACCTAAGGGAAGATTGAGAAAACTCTCAGAGGACTGGAAACAACCCTCAAGCAGACACAGAGAGAAATGACCTTTGAGGTGGCGTGTGCAAGAGTCGGTCAATGAGTGGATGTTACCTCAGCCTGTGGTAGATTGTTGGGATTTAAATGTACAAAGTGTGTGTGTATGTGTGTGTGAGTGTACATATTGTTTATACATATACAATGTCATGAATTTGTAAAATATTTTTATGAATATAAAGATTTATACAATGTGGTTTATCTCCCCAAATATTCTTTAGTCATTCTTCTAATTAACCAAAGGTAGAAATCACTAGTTATTTGAACAAAAACTGAAAAAGGAATTCTTAGAGTTTCCAGGAATTCTCATTAATTTACTCAGTTTTTCAGATTCTAAATTTTACTTTTTATTTCTAAAACATTAAGCTATTTGCATTAATTTTTTTTAAGATTTCATTTATTTATTTGAGAGAGAGGCAGTGAGAGAGAGCATGAGCGAGGAGAAAGTCAGAGGAAGAAGCAGACTCCCCGTGGAGCTGGGAGCCCGATGCAGGACTCGATCCCGGGACTCCGGGATCATGACTTGAGCCGAAGGCAGTCATCCAACCAACTGAGCCACCCAGGCGTCCCATCTATTTACATTAATTTTAATGAACATTGACTTGCCCCTATAGTTTGTTTTTTTTTTTTAACTTTATAATTTTGGAAAGAATATCTCAGTAAGTTTCTATATTTGAACACATGCTAAACTATTCAAAAGATATACCTCTTAGTACAAGTAACCTATACTCTAAAAATGATAAATATTATATAAACACTATAGAAAAAGATCTCAGTAGCCTCACCAAGTAAGAAATATGAATATTACTTAATTATTCTAGTAACTCTGATATTCTCCTTTAGAGACATAAATGCTTTCAGATTTGTAACTTTATATTTAGTCAGTTGTAAAAAGAGCTTAAATTGTCCTCATGCTGTAGATTGCTTTCCCAACGGGATATTTTAAGTACAAAAATTCATCACTCTAAAACAAAGCTAATCTGGAGGAATTTTGAAGACTATCAGAAAGTGGTGAATTGAAGTGGCATATGTTAAAACATGTTTTCTTTGAGGATAATTATAGGATTTATGGAGAAAAGCTTCTTTTATTTAATGTTTAATTTTTAAAAGTGGACATGGTCAAATCTATTCTGTAGTAAGTCACAGGAGATCTGCTTTGGATCCCTTCCTAGGGAGCTTTCAGTCAAAAAATAGACCATCATGCCCCTAAGCAGATACAGTAATCAAATTCCAGTTGAAGCTTTTTAATATAACGAAACAACTCTAGTGAGGATGAAAATACATTTCACAGATACCCTTTAATCCATTTATTTTCACCAGCTTGTACTCTTCTCAAACTTCAAAAATCTTTGGGCAAACTCCAATATAAAAATCATATAAAAGCTCAGTTTCTTTTCCCCACATGGGGGCTCCCAGGTTGCGACTCCCAATCCTTTAAAACTCTGTAGAGCACAGATTGAAACCCACTGATAGTCTTGCTATCATCTTCCAGATGGCAAAGTTGAGTGTCACACGAGGATTAACATATTTACCAAAGCTGGAGGCTTGATATGTGGTGTTTTCGGGTCTAGAAGCTGAGTCTCTTGTCTGCATGGAATACCACTTGCTTCGTTCCAAAAGAGGACCTGCTTCAGGTTGTAGCCAAATACAACCCACGTCATGTAGATGTAAGGATATTATGCTAATAATTTTTTCCTTTACTCTTCCCTCCTTTATTAAAATGGGGTCCTCTTGCAGAATGGAAGTAATGCTGTCTGTGTGGTTTAGATATCTCAGGGTAATATGCCTACATGTCAGCCAGTGAAAAGACCATGCTATTTTAAGAAGGAAAATGGCTTCCCAAATCCTTTCAAATGGTGTTCACTTTCTGTAAAAACTTTCTGGAAAGCTTAGAATTACTTTCCACAAAAGTTAGTGCTTTATTTTGGGTTTTCCTTACATATTCTAAATACAAAATAGCATGATTGACCTATGATAACATAACCATCATTTGGTGGATTATTCTTAAATATTACAATTAGATGACAAGAGAGAGGTCATACTGAGAGCAAAAGATTTCCTTTCAACACTTTTAAAATTGTGTGGCGCCTTTCAAGAGAAGAGTACATTAATACTTTTATCACTATTATTTTGTCACTCATAAGTGTTAACTCCTAAGTGCTATAAAGGATGAAGGGCCATATCAATTATTTCTCTTGGAAAACAGTCCCAAATGTACAACATGACTGTGAAATCAAAAACTGCCTAAATCTAACAGACTTTGAATTTTCAGTGCTATGCAATGTAATCATTTCAAGGTTACTCACTCAAGTTTGCTCTTAATTCTTAAAAAAATAAAGGTTGCAGGAGACCTTTATGGAAAATGTTAGTTAGGGGCTCCTGGGTGGCTCAGTGGGCTAAAGCCTCTGCCTTCAACTCAGGTCATGATCTCAGGGTCCTGGGATCCAGCCCCGCATCAGGCTCTCTGCTCAGCAGGGAGTCTGCTTCCCCCTCTCTCTGCCTGCCTCTCTGCCTACTTGTGATCTCTGTATGTCAAATAAATAAATAAAAGAAAATGTTAGTTAACAATTTAAATCTCAAAAATAAAAAATGCTATCTTTTTCAGAACAACTATCATTTGACTAGGAAGATTATTCTCTTTGTACCATAATTACCATCTCCGATGTAAATTTATTAGATATCATCACAATATTAAAAGATTGATTATTTCCCCCATCTGTAACTATTTATATGATACAGTGTTTTCTAAGATTAAAAAAAACAAAGCAAAACAAAAAACCAGGACACTGGGCTACTCATATACTAATATTGTAAACTTTTTCCTTGGGTCTTTAAGTTATAGAGAAATCGTATATTATTAAATTCTTTAATCCAAGATTTTTTTGTACAATTGCTTCATTTTACAAATTATTTAACCAATATTCTTTTAAAAATTTAAATGCAAGTAACATAAATAATAAAGAAAAAACCCAATTAACATTTAAATTCCCAGATGTGTAAATATTATTAAAACTTATTTAGAAAGATTTTTCTTAATATTATTTTGAACAATTTAGTTTTTAAACTTTTAGTTTTACTATATTAATTTACTTTAGATGTATTTAAAAATTGTCTAAACTTATAAAATGTTTCAATGATTACAAAGCAAAAACAAACAGATTACAAAAGTATAATGAATTTAATATTTGCTTTTCTACACCTGCATTCTTTCAAATCACTACTATTACTACTTCCATTATTATTATTATTATCACTATTTTTATTTTAAAGCTATATATCACTATGTATTCCTTAAAACTTCCTAGATTTAACTTAGTTATTTTCAATACTTTTCTGTGTCTGGGGACATATTTATTCAAGTATCTTTACAGAGTTTCAATCTTCTTGCAGAATCAAATGTAAGACAAAGACACCGTCTTAGCCTCAGTTAGTTCATATGATCTGTTGGACTGTGCCTATGGATTTTTACTGTCATCTGTGTATATCTCCTGAGACATGAGGACTAAGATTTATGTAGTTATATTTGTGAATATTCACATGAGCTGATCAATTATTGACAAACTCTACATTGGGACTATTGGTACTGTTCTATCCTCTTCTGTTTTCTGTTTCAGGACAATGTGGTTAATTAGTTGTTTTTGTCATTCCCTCTTTTCCATTTTCTGAGACAGAGAATACACAGTCACATTTGCTCACAGGAAAACATTTTGTTTTTCCACTTCAACTGTTTTTTGTCATTACGAAATTGTAATTTCAATATTGCAATGTTCTCTTCACTATAATTATTTTGATTCTGATTTCTTTTTAATTTGACTATTGATAATCCTGGCTCTTTTCGTACTTTTAGGGTTATTCCTGAAAACTGCTACAAGTATTCACATTACCAACATATTCCAAACCAATGATGATCTTATTTTTTGTTCCAAGAAATGAAGTAGGCTGAGACCTAAATGTTCTTTCCTCCTTGTAATATTATAGAACAGGGTTCTTGCCCTTAACTACTAACTTCCAGTAATTTTAACTATCCAAATAGAAATCTAACTAAGCATATGCAAATATTTATTTGGTTACAATATCAAACTCATGGGTAAAAAAGTGAAATAAAAGTTGATCATAGTTTTTTTGTCAGTTTGATCATTTTTACATTTTGTTTACATTTTGAATTGATCAAATGTTTCTAATATGTACAGATATAACATCATAAAACCTCTGAAATGTACAATCTTCATAAATTTATATATTTTGCCATTTAAAAAGCTTTCCCATATATGTTAATCTTCTTTAACAATATGGTGAAAATGTGTTTGTAGACTTAATTTCTTTTTCACACATATTTCTGTTTAATTTCTGCCTCAAAAATACCATCTATTTTTAACTGGTGTCATCAATATTCAATATGCAATAAATCAAGGGCAAAGTGGAAATCTGATGAGAACCTGGTTAAAGAAAGGCCTTTACTTTTTCTAAATATTAGTGGATAATTTGGGTCTAAGTAAAATTGTCACCTCTATTTCAAGATCATTATATTTCTGTCTGTGATTTGCAATAAATTACACAGCTCTTTGAGCAGTTTATATTTTCAACAATTCTTTTTTATAGTAATAGTTCCATGGTATTATGAAATATTGTTTTACTCTTTCACACACACAAAAAAAATCTAAAGTGAATATATCTTTGGAAATATATGTGCCATAATGAAATATATGGAGACAATATTTCCCGTTCTGATTTTTGGATATGCTCTCGCATTCCAGATCCGAACTGAAAACGTAAGTAGCATCTCCAGAATTGTGTATTTTAAATTAGACTGCTGTGAGGCACGTGTCTGAACTTACTGTCCCAAACTTTACCTGTTGCAGTTTGAGTAATTATTATTTACATTTTATTTTTTTACCTGCCACCTTATATGTAATTCTGGAAGCTCTCCAACATTTATGTAAATCTTTAAAAGACAAATGTATAAATTTTTAAGTCTCTTGGCCTCTTTAAAATTGTTTCAGTTTAAATTAAAAATTATCTTTTTTTTTAAAGATTTTATTCATTTATTTGAGAGAGAGAGAGGATGAGATGGGGAAGGGGCAGAGGGAGAAGCAGACTCCCTTCTGAACAGGAAGCCAACCCGTTGGTTCCGTCCCAGGACCTTGGGATCATGCCTGAGCCAAATGCAGCTGCTTAACTGACTGAGCTACCCAGGTGCCCAAAGAGAATTTTTATTTTTTTATTTTTTCTTATGTCAATAATTGTTACCAGAAAGATAAGCTGTCTACCCATGTCAGTGTGTTTAGTTCAAAATTGTTATATTATCAATACATTCAATCTTTGTGACATAAAATCAGCTTGTGAAACTTAGTAAGGACGAATTTAATCACAACAGATAGATTAAAAAGAATCCTTTGGATGGGAAAAGAAAATATTTGTTTAATACTCATAAATCAAATATGTCCTTTTTCCCATCCAAAATAGTTTGGGCTCATTTAAGACATAATGACTTGAAGTCACGTACCTAAATTATTTACCTGAAACAAATAATTAAATGTCAGGAAATCTCTTTATAGGAGTTTTGTGGTTTTGCCGTAGGCAGAGACTCCACAAAAGTCTAGGCCCCATACATTTAAAGAGTCTGGACTCAAAACAAAAACAGGAAGGGGGGAGTGATGGTGCTGGTGCCTGGGTGGCTCAGTCGTGGGACTAGGTTTCAGCTCAGGTCCTGATCTCCAGGTCAAGAGGTGGAGCCCCGGATCACATGGGGCTCTGCACTCAGCAGGAAGTCTGCTTGGGATTCTCTTTCCCTTTCCCTCTGCCCTTTCCCCCACTTGGCACACTCTCTCTCCCTCTCTCTCCAAAATTTAAAAAAAAAAAAAAAATCTTAAAAAAAAAAAAAAAAAAGACCCTGAGCTCATTGTTTCACTTTTGGCACGATTGCTTCACCACTGACAGCTAATGAAGACCCACATTGCAGGGTCACCGGCTGCTGCTAGCTGTTATTGTAGGGACAATGCCCAACACCATGCAGCCTTGAATATAAGCAACCAGAACACTTTTCATCTATACTATTTTCAAACTATAAGTCATAACCTGCTAATGACTTTGAAATCAATTTATAAAACCAACACAGGACAGAATATAAGCGAAAACTTGGAATTCATCACGTAAAGTAAGAACATGTATCATCTGTGAATGTTTTCTTTTTTCAGTTTTGTGTGTGTATTTGAATAGAGTCTTTATGCATAATATATTTCCTTTTTAAAATATTTTATTTATGTATTTATTTGAGAGAGTATGCACAAGCTGGGGGAGGGACGGTAGGAGAGGGAGAAGCAGGGAGCCTGACATGGGCTCCATCCCAACACCCTGAGATCATGATCTTAAGGCAGAGGCTTAATGGACTGAGCCAGCCAGGTGCCTGACATATGTCTTAATATAAGTTGTGAAAAAATATGCTCAAAAAAGCATTACTCTAAATGAATTTGATACATATCTGATGAACTTATTAAATCTAGAGTAAAAATTAAATGGAAGTTTGCAAACTATTAATGTGACTCCATATTCTCCCTATTGCTTTTCTCTTATAGCCGCATGCTCTATTACTTCCTATGTTTTGTCCTTCAGAGTAGCATTCCGCTTTCATTTCCTAAATTGTATCTGAAAAGCAGGTTCCTTTTTCTCTTTTCCTCTTCTTCTTCTTCTTTTGAAGTAGGCATATATCAGTCTTCTATGGTGTGTCAGGAACTGTGTTAAGCAAAGAAAATGCATGTATATAAATGCCATTATATTCACGCTTAAGAACTTGACTATTGGAGACAACAAAAAAGTAAATAAATTATCATTCAACTAAAGGTATCATTAGAACTTATTTGAGCTGACTATAAGCGAAAAAGGATTGCCAGAGCCCCCTTTCTAAAGGAATTTAGTAGTAATGAAATCTTATCTAGAGACTAGGGAAATGATTCCCTGACAGAAAGGGATAAAAACATTATGAGGTTACTTGAAATTTGATAAATAGGAAAAGGAGAAATAATAATACCTGGCCCATCAGTATTTAAGGTTTAAATGACATCTGAATAGCCTGTCTACTTCTGTGTTACCTGACTCAGAGGAAATTCTTTCAGCTATGTTGATAATATACAAAACAGAAAATCTTATTCTTGCTACATGATTTACGCTGTGTGAGAAACAGTCTTTTGTGCTATTTTGCCATTTCTCTTGTTGGTGACTGAACTATAAAATCCCCTGACTATTTTGTGATGTGAATTCAGTGTCCTAAATTTAGTGCTTCCTTTGGGAAAAAAGCCTGTACAGTCCCTAAAGAATCCTGAAACTACCCCAGTATCTACAAGATGTAGTTCTTTCCATATATATATATATATATATATATATATATATATAGTCCTTAACAATTCCTACAGTACTCTGGTCCTTTTCCATAAATGTTCAAACTTAAGAAAATAGATTCCTACGTGTTTCTTACCATATGTACTCCAGAACTCCATTTGCTTTTATAAATTTATCAAAAATATTTTCAAAATAAAGACAGTCAGGGACAATGATTTAATTCAGAAGAATGTACTGTATACTAACACTCTGCCAGGCACTGGGGATGCAATGATAACCAAGTAGTGACAACATTTTTATCTTTGTGGGATTTGCAGTGATGAAGTAAAATATAGTATGGAGACTGAGGGAGATAGGATTGTCACCAACAAGTCCTGATTTGCACTTGAGCAGGTCTTTGACTACTACAATAAGGAATGATGGAGAAAGACCAGGTTTGAGGGAAACAACAGGAATTCGTTTGGGAGCAATTAGTGTGTATTTGAAGCTTCTATGTGGAAATGTTAAATAGGCATTTGGATAGATGGTCTGGAGCGAAGATGGGGAATCAGGACAGGAAACAAAAATTTCAAAGTTATTGGTTTGGGGTGCCTGGGTGGCTCAGTGGGTTAAAGCTTCTGCTTTCAGCTCAGGTCATGATCCCAGGGTCCTGGGATCGAGCCCCACATCAAGCTCTCTGCTCCACGGGGAGCCTGCTTCCTCCTCTCTCTCCCTGCCTGCCTCTCTTGCCTACTTGTAATTTCTGTCTGTCAAATAAATAAATAAAATCTTAAAAAAAAATAAAAAAAAAAAGTCATTGGTTTGCTGAATGAAGCAGAATCATGAATGAGATTTTCAAATTTAAAAAAAAGTGAGAAGAGAAAAGGTTCTTAGTGTGTGTTTTGAGGAACTCCAACATGCTTGTGAAAAGTATAAAAAGAAATTTTAGCATGTGTTCTATTTGAAAACACAAATGTATAACATCCCCAAGTATATAATGGAACTGAATTGAGGGCTTATTTCTTTCAGGCTTTTATTATGGCTGTTTTCATGAGTCATTATCCTGTATAGTCCCTTTCTTGAGATCAGATGTCTTTTTAGGGTGCACGTGTCATAAAATCTGTGAGGGTGTTTCGATAAATATTTAATCGAATGAAGCAAACATGTACTTTTAAATTACTTCTGAAATATTCTGGATCATAATCTGTTCATTGTTTTTGAACCATAGATTCACTGGGAGAGTCAGATAATCAGTTATGTCCCAGTTTCACCATTTATTAAGAAAAGCATAAACAAAATACTAAATATATTATTGACCAATTTATATTACACAAATAATCGTAGTGGATGATATTGTCAGGTAACTGATAAAGAACACTTCTTCTTTCCCCCTTAAGCTGAGAACTGTGGTACGTGAAAGAAGGCTACAGATGTGGTGCCTTCTAACGACTCATGGGGGTCTATGCCCCCTCCTGAAGTCTCTGGGTTGACTTCTGGAACTACGTGATCAACAGAATATGGTGGAAGTCTCATTTTGCCATTTTCTGGTCTAGGCCTTAAGAAACAGGTGACTTCTTGTGATGGTTAACGATATGTACCAGTTTGACAGGACCACAGTTCATCCCAATATGTGGTTAAACATTATTTCTGGGTATATCTTTGAGACTGTTTGTGGGTGAAATTAGGATAAAGCACTCAGTAATGTGGTTTTCCTTCTCCAATGTGGACGGACATCATCCAATCTACTGTGGGCCTAAATAGAACAAAAATGACTGAGGAAGGAAGAATTTGGCCTTTTCTTGCTTAGGAGCTTCAGCAGAGAAATCAATCTTCTCCTAGCCTTGGCTCCCTGGTTCACAGGTTCTTAGACTTTGGACCAAATTACACTACAGTCTCTCTTGAGGTTCCAGCTTGCAAATGGCAAATCTTGGGGTTTCTCAGCCTCCATAAAAGTGTGAGCCAATTCCTTATAATAAATCTCTTCTAATATATATCTATCCTATTAGTTATTTTTCTCTGGAAAACCCTGAGTAGTACACTTTCACTCCTAGTCTTGTGGAACACTTTACCATGGAACTCAGCTCCCATGCTGTGAGGAACTGCCAGCACTACTCATGTGGAACATTATGAAGAAGCACACATCGAGAGGAACTAGTCAACAATCCCAGTTGAGTTTTCATTTGACAACCAACAAACTACCATATCACCAAAGATGTGAGACAATCATTCTGGGAGTAGATTCTCCATTTTCAGGTGATGTTTGTTGAGCTGAGATGAACTGTTTCCATTGAGTTTTGCATGAATTACCAATTCAGAGGTGGGACAAGTTATTGTTGTTTTAGTTTTAAGACACAAGATCTTAAAGTGATTTATTACACAGCAATAGGTCCTAGAAAAAAGAATAAATTGAAATAAAAACAAAATCTTCATATCTGTTAAAGCTGCATTATTGAATGTGGCTTGGCTCTATGGTTATAGATTCCATAATCATACCATTCCCACAAGCTCTAGAGGTCAGAACAGCCCAAGAGAAAGTTTGGGTTAGCTTAACAGATACACATATCTAGAATCACTAACTTCCAGGACTCCAGCCAAGTAGGAGAAAGAGCAGAGTAACTCTCTCTTTTTTTTTTTTTTAAGATTTTATTTATTTATTTGACAGAGAGAGAGGTCACAGGTAGGTAGAGAGGCAGACAGAGAGAGAGGGAAGCAGGCTCCCTGCTGAGCAGAAAGCCCGATGCTGGGCTTGATCCCAAGACCCTGAGATCATGACCTGAACTGAAGGCAGAGGCTGAACCCACTGAGCCACCCAGGTGCCCCAGAGTAACTCTTGTTAGAGTCACTCCCAAGAAACTTGGTGACAGATGAAACATTCTCCCTCCGGAGCTCATGAATGGTAGAAGTTATGCTAATTAAACTAGAAAACAAAATGGTAAATAATAGAATCACAGAGGAATATGTTTATTGTATCATAATTAAACACTCAGCATTTTATTTCCATAGCCTTAGATATAGCCCACTAAAAAGGAGACGTAATCTTCCTTCTACTTTACTTCTTTTTTATTACCTTGTTTAATCAAAAATTACAAATACAACCAATGGAGATTGGAAATAGAGAATCAGGTTAGAGGGAAAAAAAGAATGTGTGTTTGTGTGTATGTGTGTGTGTGTATATATGTGTGTGTGTTTCATGTATGTGTGGTAAAATATTTGAAGGTAAGTCCTTTAAGAAGAACACAGGTTTAAAAGTAAACTTTAGTTATGGTTTTTTGTGGCGGATTCTTCATTGGGTATTATCTACACTTCTTTAAGGACTTAAGCTAAAATGTATTTCTGCATAATGCTTCTCCAGTTAGCGCTATCTTCTAACATGTATAAATAAGTAGGCATATACATTTTTTCACTTGTATCTCCTATTTCCAGTGAGACTAATCTGTAGCTATGCCTACTCCCCTTGATTGCATATAAAGCAAGGTAGAAATGTTTTTATTTATTATTTGCATATTATTGTATAACAATATGCACTTTTGATATGTTTTACCTCCAAAAAGAGATTTATAAAATATATTATTTCTTTCACCACAATTATGGTAAGATATATTCTTCAAGATGCACATTAAAGTAGTCATATTTTAGGCGAGTCTGACACATCCTTCATAATTACCTTTGTTCTATTACAGCACCTTACAAATTGAATTAATTCACACTATTGTAAAACCAAAATATGGGCTGTAAAATCACTGAGCACCAGAGAATTTAAGCTGATATCAGTTTTGCTACCCAAATCAATCAAATAACACTCCTTTTTTTTCAAACAAGTGAACATCTTCTCTCATAGAAAACATAAAGTAAAATAGCACATGAGAAGACATTAGCTTACTCCAATCACCTCTTTTGACCCATTCACCTCTTTGAAACATAAATATGGCTTAGTAAATCATATCCAGCAAGAGCAACAATTTATCACTCATTAGAACTTGGATGATTTAAAGCAAAATAAATAAATTTAGGCCATGTTGGCAGTGTTATATTTTTAGTGAAAAGCTATTAGGTTTACTTTTATTGTGGAATTCAGAAACAAATGCATTGAAAATTATTTCTTGTATTTTTCATGGAAAATATCTGTGTCTGCCTATTTAAAGCTTATACACCATCTCAACTTGGGAGAAGTGGCTATGATGACTCCCTCTGAATACCTCCATTTATTTAACTATTGGACTATTACATTTAATTTCTTTTTTATTTTGAAATTAACATATAAGCATGTAAGCTTGATAATAGCTCTTTTATTGTTGGTTCATGGAATCCCACCTATACTTCTGTAACTAGCTTGAGTGTGACCTGACCTCACTTTCTGACACCCTCACTGATACAGCGAATAGTACCAGAAGTTGCACTAAGAAACAAACACTTAAATACATTTATGAGACACATTTGCTCACATATTCAATGCCTTCTTTTCTGGGAGAAAAAAACAAACAAACAAACAGACACAGAAAAGAGCATCTAGAGATAAAGTAGATATGGCCCTGAGTCAGTTGCACAGGAGATCATAGTAAATGGGAGGATTGTGAGGTATGCTGGTTCCTTCTGTTGGCCTAAAAGTAATACATAGGAAAAAATACCAAAATGATGACCTTGGAAGTCTAATTCAAATTATGAAGGCAGAGCCAGAAAAATCTCTGTGAGGAAGATAACACTGAGGGTCAGGCCCAGAGGCTGACCTCATGGACTGTGGAAGCACAGTACCAATTAAATGCTTCTCCCCACCAGGTACGGTAATGCCAGGTAGGGTAAGGGAAGTGATAGGGAACCCCAGAAACCCGGATATTGACTACGGGTCATTTGAAGCTGAAAAATGGAACTCTTAAATTATGTGGGATTTCTCTTTCTGGTCAAAGCTTCTTATCTCCCTTCTGCCTGAAGGAGCTAGCTGTTTTTCTACTTGAAAAATCTTTAAATTACTCTATCTCAGGGAGCTGCCTTTTAAGGGGATTCTCTCCAGAACCTACCCAGACAACCTCTCATTTTCCTCCAACTTCACAATAAGAGTTAGTTCCTAGCCCATTGTCAATATAAAAGGACAATATAAAAGTTCCCAGAAAAATAGTCTATATACTGATAGACTTGCATGACATTGTCCAATGTGGTCAACATGAACTTGACAATTCTAGTGAGACTGTATGCTGAGGGTGGTAGAGAAGGTATGCATAACGCGGTGCCCTATCAGCCCGGACTTACTGACATAGATGCACTTACTCAAGCCTCTAGATTTGAAGTGTTAGCTTGAACCCTGGGGAAGACACTTGTATTCTGGGGGAGAGACTAATTGCCTCGCCTCATGTTAATGAAAAGGAAATATCAGCAGTGCTCTGGCATATTCTAAGGAAAGGGGGACACAGGTTAAAAGTGAGAATATTTAAGTGGATCTATTGTGTGCGAACTCCTCACCTGGTCTTAAGCCTCACCTACTGGAATGGTTGAATCCAACAAGGCAATATCTTCAAAATAGAAGTAAAACATACCTCAGTGACAAGGGGACAGTTCAGGGGTGGCTCCTCTCTAGGTTACATATGAAAATGGGGAATACCACAAACAGTTTGGGTTCTTGATCTAAATGAGAAGAAGGGGATCATAGTAGGTAGAGACCATCTATGGCTCTTAAAAACAGAGACAATTAGTCTCTGTTTTTAGGATAAAGGGGTAGCAATTAGTAACAAGAATGGTTTTCAAAGTGTTCTCATTGGTGAGGTTTTTGTAGTAGCTAACAGATTTCAGAATTCCTAGGAGTGAAATTATTAACCAGACTACTAAGGTGTTTGACATATTTAAGGGGACATCTGTTTCTGAATGTTGAAATGATATCTATCACGGTAGAGGAGAGAAAAAAGTGGGATAGTGGAAATGTCTTCCACACTTACATCAATGTGCAATATAGGAAACCAAACAGCAAAATTTCCTCTTTGGGGAATGGCAGAGATTAGAACACCACCCGCCCCACCGCCCCAACCACCACCACACACACACAAAGCGATGAAAAATATAGGGGTGCTGATTTATCTACGATCCTCACTAAATTGACTGGTTGATTGGCCCAAGACCAAAATAGATACTGAAAAGAAAGAAAAAAAGACTAGTTTTAACTATCCTTCCAGATATCAATCAGCATAGAAATCACCTGGGATTGGTAAAAATGCATATTCTAGGGGCGCCTGGGTGGCTCAGTCATTAAGCATCTACCTTAGGCTCAGGTCATGATCCCAGGGTTCTGGGATCCAGGCCCACATCGGGCTCCAGGCTCAGTGGGGAAACGTACTTCTCCCTCTCTCACTCCCCCTGATTGTGTTCCCTCTCTTGCTGTGTCTCTCCCTGTCAAATAAATAAATAAAATCTTTATAAATA
Source organism: Mellivora capensis (assembly GCA_004024625.1). NCBI lineage: Eukaryota > Metazoa > Chordata > Mammalia > Carnivora > Mustelidae > Mellivora > Mellivora capensis. The sequence continues at coordinate 28,539 of PISX010008010.1, read as the reverse complement.
AATAAATAAATATATACATTCTAATTGAAAAGGTCTAAGAAGAAGTGTTAGAGTCCACATTTCTTTTCTTTCTTTCTTTCTTTTTTCTTCTTAATATTTTATTTATTTATTTGACAGAGAAGAGAGACAGCCAGAAAGAGAACACAACCAGGGCAAGGGGGAGAGGGAGAAGCAGGTTTGGGAGCCCGATGAGGGGCTTGATCCCAGGACTCTGGGATCATGACCTGAGGTGAAGGCAGACGCCTAATGACTGAGCCACCCAGGGGCCCCAGAGTCCACATTTCTAACACATCCCCAGTAAAGAACTACAAATGCTGCTGGTTGACTATTACATCTTGAGGAGCAAGAGATTATGGCAAACAGTATGGTATTGATGCCCTTGGTAGCTGTGGTTCTAGAAAGATTGTAGTTACTAGAGAAAATCAGCATGACCAAAAATTGTTCCCATTTATATTGCTAAATGAAGAGAATCAGTTGACCTCCCAAGCTTTTGTAATAAATTGATAACTGCTGTGATTGTCTGTATGTGTTCCCAAAAAGCTGATATGTTAAAGCACTAACCTCCAACTCAATGGTCGTTAGACCGTGGGTCTTTGTGAGGTAATTTAAGTTTAGATGAATGGGATGATGGAATTACTGCCCTTAAAGGAAGAGGAAGAGAGACCAGAGGTCACTTGTGCACACACTCTCTCTCACCATGTGAAGACAGAGCGAGAGAGTGACCATTTGCACACCAGAAAGAGATCTCTCACTAGATGCTTAATCTACGGGCATCTAGATCTTGAACTCCCAGCCTCAAAAAATTGTGAACAAAAAGTGTTTGTTGTTTAAGTCACCCACTATATGGTGTTCTTTTTTAACAGCCCTAACTGAATTGTTATCTTTATATTTATTATTCTTAATAATCTTGTCCTAATTATGCTTGGTGAGCAAGAGGTCGGCGATACCATAAATGACTTAACAAGATGCGTATATCCCAGAAATGGGAGATAATTCCCATACCTGGACCTAAAAGCTACCGTACTATTGCCAGAGTATACAACATCGCTTCTGCACAGATTCATACCATTCACACCAAAGGAAGGGAGGGGTGGCCTGAGCTCACCCCCTTAGATTGCCTTTTCTCATGCTCTGTGACATAGAGATGACTATTTTTCTATAATGGTGAATTTGCTTCCTAAAGGTTCAGTTACAGGATCATCTATAGGAGACGACCCTTTGCAAGGTTACCTCTTCCCCATTACCGAAGGGGGTAAAAGTGGGAATGGCGTCTCTCACTATCACTCCACATAAAGTAATATGAACATGTTTCTATCCTTTCTATCCTTTTATCACTAAGACTTTAGTTTATTCGAAGGTTCTAGTACCTAATGAGGGCAGGGTTTTGATAATAATGCAGTTCTGTTCAATGGGAAGCTGGGATCAGAACTTGGTAATGTTCATTTTACAGTCTTGGGGGGGAAAAAAGAAAGAAAGGAAAAAGAAAAAAAGACAGTCTCTCCACTTGTTGGAGAGTTCTATCTCAATCACTTAAGGGAAGCTGGGCTATGGTAAAACAGAAGGAAGAACTATATAGAACAAAGGATATTCACTAAGACAGGTCCTGGTCCTTTTCTGTCCAGTGGTCTTAATCATGGAAAAACACAGTAAGCCAGTCAAGACAGTACCAATAGATACTGAAGGAACAAAATTTGGACTAGCCAATCATGGAAAGAATCCAGTCCAGCCAAGTTAGTAGCAGAAGGTAAGGGAAAGATGGAAAAAAGAGAGGGACCAATAGCAGCTATGATTTCTGTTAGTTCATTGTTCATTTTCCCTTCCTTTTCCTTGTGACCTTGTATGACGAGTGTGGATAGTAACTGCACTTAGCTGTCAGATCAGAGTGTGACCAAATGGACATTGCTCTGGGAATATGCAATAGCTGATGAGAGTTAGTATGTTGACTGGTTGGGGAACATATTTTTTCTTCAGGGCAAATGACAAAAATGGCTTCTGATGGAGAAAAGTAATGATCCTTTTTGCTGCTCTGTTATACTCTGCTGTGCTGATCTGAACAGTGTCCCTGGGCTCACTCATACTTGGGATCAAGTTGTGGAGGGCGTCCCCCCCAGTAGGGGGCAGTAATCAGAAGGTGGAAGGAAAATGAGGTTGAGTATTTATTCCTCTGGTCTGTTCATTCCAGGACTGCTGTTGTCGCCGCTTTGCTTCACCAAACACCACAAGCGCTGTTGAACGGCTCCCTCCTACAGATTCCGGTGAATACTCCTTCTTCTACCGTCAGACAGGTTGCTAGTGGCTCTGCACCATGGCCTTCCTTTGCACATTTGACCAAGTCTTTTTGGTTTCCTTTAACCTTGTCCTGCTATTATAAACTGTCCCTTTACTGAAGTCACTTCCTATGTATTTTACTATTTTGGGTACAACTGTAAATAGGATTGTTTTCTCAGTTTTTCTTTCCGCTGCTTCATTATTGGTGTAGAGAAATGCAACAGATTTCGATACCTTGATTTTGTATACTGCGATGTTACAGAATTTGTTTGTCGGTTCTAACAGGTTTTGGGGGGAGCCCTTCAGGTTTTCTATGTAGAGCTTCACATCGTCTGCAAATAGTGAAGTCTTAATTCCTCCTTACTGATTTGATGCCCTTTATTCTTTTTGTTGTGTGATTGCTGAGGCTAGGACTTTCAGTGCCATGCTGACTAAAAGTGGTACAAGTAGACATCCTCATCTTGTTCCTTACTTGGTGGTAAAATCCCTTCATATATACCAATGGATTTTGTCCTATGCTTCTTGCTGGGACCCTGACTGATACAGAGTGAGAGCCAGCTTTGAACATGCAGACAACATAACGCCTAAGGTGTCCACAAAGGAACAAGATAAAAGGAACCTGTGTCTGCTCTTGAATTTCCTACTAAGCAGAGCTCCCTACCATCCCAGGACCTTTGCTCATCAGACTGTTATGTGAAATAGAAATATTTTGCCATCTGTTTGAGGCACAGCAGTTTTGTTTTGTTTTTTTCCCCTATCTCTTCCAACAGCTTAGCTTATGCCCTAATTCATAGACCTACTGTGTGTTCAACACCAATTAAGTGATTTACACAGAACTTCTCATGTAATCCTCAAAAAAATCCTAAGAGGTTGCTATTCTTAATCACATTTTATAAATGAGAAAATTGAGCTTCACACACATTGAGTAATTTGTCCAAGTTCACATAGGTAATAAGTGACCGAGTTGGGAATTGACCTGAAATCTATTTTCCTCCAAACTGTGTCATCTTTCTCCAACTCTTTGCACTCCCTCTTTAAGTGGGTTTGCATTGCTCCCTCCAGGTTCCTGTCTCTGTAGCTTCTTCAGAACTTCATTTAATTAACACTTTCTCCCATCCTTTCCCAATCTGTGCAATGTTGTGCTCTGAGAGAATGTTCCACAAGCCTGAACCCTAAGAAATGATAATTTAGCCTGCTCCCCACAATTAGTCAATCAATCTTTTGTGTAATACAGATTAAAAATAGAAAGAGATAAATACACTTTTTCACAGGATATCTAAGGTCTTTAGGAAACTTATTTGCTCCTCCATAAAGTAGAGTCAAGAACGATAAGAGGAGCTACAATTAGATAACGATGCTTATCAAGGATCTACATCTTTTGCCGGAGCCCCTGCGAAAGAAAAAGATGAGATTCTGTTAACTTTGGCAGAGGCTTTTAAGCTGCCAACAGGACCCTAATCCTTGAAATGTTTGACAGGAAAAACATGTATGCCTGGCCAAAATTATTTGCTTTACATTTCAAGGACAACATTACAGCATGCTTTTCAATTAGTACAAGCTTAGATCAAGGAAAATCTTCATAAATACAGCATTATTTTTTTTTAAGATTTTATTTATTTATTTGACAGACAGAGATCACAAGTAGGCAGAGAGGCAGGCAAAGAGAGAGGGGGAAGCAGGCCCCCCGCTGAGCAGAGAGCCCGATGCGGGGCTCAATCCCAGGACAGAAGCTTTAACTCACTGAGCCACCCAGGCGCCCCATAAATACAGCATTATAAAACTTTGGTCCAAATTTCCAAGCTCTTTGTCCTAGTCTCAGTCCTCATCTTTGCCATATTCTGTTCTCAAGTGTCGTTCAAGAGTATCTGCACACACCGTACCTGTTACTAGAACCACAGAGAACACTGGCACACTGACACCTTCAGGACTGGGGACCTGTCATGCCTAATCTGGGGAGCAGAGATGCAAACATCTATGCAGTTACTCTCTTAGGAATTATATGAAAAATACTAAAGCTAGAATTGAAATAATTAAGCCGATTCTACCCTTTATGCTTTGTACGGCCTCACACTGAACACTTTTGAGAGAGAGGCAGTGAGAGAGCATGAGCGAGGAGAAGGTCAGAGGGAGAAGCAGACTCCCCGTGGAGCTGGGAGCCCGATGTGGGACTCGATCCTGGGTCTCCGGGATCATGACCTGAGCCGAAGGCAGTCGTCCAACCAACTGAGCCACCCAGGCATCCCTACTCACACTGAACACTTTTAGAGATGTTTGGCCATCAGGGTATAGCTGGTAGAATGGATGGCTCAGGGCTCTCACAGATCCAGGCTATAAGTCTGCTGAACATAAGACACTATTCTTATATCTAAACTTATATTTTATGTATTGGCATAACATGTTTTAGGTACTCCAACTCTTTGTAGACCATATTATGAGATTGAGAACTAGATTTTATTAGAAAGGCTGGTTTCTGACCCAAGCCTATTATACATAGATTTTTTGTGACCTCTATAAATATCATTTCCTTGGACTAGGATAGAGGTGGAAAAACCTTCACAATATAAGTTCTTTTCCCAAATGGAAGGGTGTTTGACCCACTGCTTAAGGACATGGGTTTAGGGTCAGAACATGCAAGTTCCAATGCTGGCTCTGACACTGACTCCAGGAAATTCTCATAGCCTTACTCTCTACCACTTTATCTTTACTTGAGCATTTCCCTCTGCTGTTACTGACAACATTGTTTGATACATAGAATCTTTCAAACAGAAAACAGGCCTCAGAAAGTGACTTCAGGATAATTTATTTTGATTCATTTAGATTTCCAACAAATACTCTGTGAGTTACTTTGTGACAGATCCTGAGATTGATGCTGATCAAAACTCTATGAGCAATTAGAGTGAATGTCTAAAATCAAACCCTAGGAATTTAGTACCTTTCTATGCAAACATGGGCCATGTGGAAGTTCTTCCCAAGAGGATACAGTGTTTGGATGCTCACCTCAATAACATAACACAAGATGCCTTGGCTGCTCTCATCACTTGGGAAATTCCAAGGGTTGTAGGAGTCTGTGCCAGAAATTAGATGAAGATCAAGTATATATTTCCTGTTATAAATTATGATATCACACAACTGAGTAAGTTTCTTTAATAATTCTAGGATCATTTACTTTAAAAATTTTTTCTAGACATTGGTTTTGTAAGTTAATTTTTTTTTTAGTTTTCTAATTTATTGGCCTACATTTTCTATTATTCTAATTAAATTTTAATGTGTTAGATATGCACATGTGCCTAATTTTTATTCCAAATATAAATTATTTATAGTTTATTTCCCCTTCTCTCTTAATCAATCCTATTAATTATTTGAAACTGCCTACACTTTTTATCATTTCAAAGGATCAACATTTGACTTCATTTTTGTTATTTTTAATTCACATTTAGTTTTGCTTCTAATTCCTCAATTTTAGACATTTTGTTCATCATCAGCCTATTTTTCTCCTTTTAATATTTCAGAATATAAATTTTCTTCTAGGTGTTTTTTTAACTGCTTTCCTTCCACCTTAATGTGCAGTGTTTTCAAGATTATTTCATTTTCAAAAGCTAAATTTCAAATTTTTTCACTATTTCTTCTTTGACATGTATTATCTAGGATTATTTCTGTGATACCTAATTTTTATGTATGTTTAGTTACTGACATCAGATATAATTGATTTGTCTCAAAATATTGCATTTTCTCAAGCAATATGCATTGTCTACTATTTGGCAGGTACTTATCTTCATGTGCACATATGCTACTGAACAAATAAAAACTTTGCCTTCATGGAGCTTACATTCTGTTGATACTGATTATTTGCTGAAGCTTGATTTTTATAGCCTAAAATATCTTTAGTTCTTATAAATGTTCCATATGTGCCTGAAAAGAGATCATATCACTAATTGTTGGCTTAGGGTTATATAAGATTCTCATAACACAAGCTTGCTATTGTGTTTTTCAAATCTTCTATTTGTGTAGCATTCTTTTTATGTTTGAAAGAGCTAAGTTGGAATCTTTCATTATGTTAATAATGTATTTTAAAATTTCTCCCTGAGGTTTTCTCAATTTTAGTTTTATGCATTTTTAGGCTATTTTATTAGCTTCATGTGCTTATTGGTTTATAACTTTCTGGTTAATTGAAAATTGTATATAAATAATTCCAATCTAGCTACATTCCCTTGTATATCTTTTTCCCTTTCATTATTACAGTTTTATGTACATATTTAGGGATTTATTTCTTATAAACAGCCTATAACTAATTTTTAAAAAAATTCATTCTGACAACTTATTTTCCTCAACTTAGGTCAATTATATTTATTGTGTTTCATAACAAATTTGAAATTATGCCTTACTCTACATACTTTAAATTTTTCTTGTTGCCTTAAAATGTACTTTTCTTGCTTTTCCATGGGTTATTTCATTGCTTTTTTCTTCTTCTTTACAGTTTGGAAGTTACATACACTTCTAATTTTTTAATAATAATTCCACAATTCTTTTTCTCTTGAGCTAATGAGATTATAAAGTTTTCATATTTATCAGATTCCTGAGCAATAAGTCCTTCACAATATGAGCTCAAGGCAGATTCTCACTGCTTTATATCCTGTTGTCCTCCATCATTTTAAGTTTTACTTCCTTCTGAGGCCCTATTAATTACACATTATCTTTATTATTTTGTAATAGTGATGTTTGTTTATATTTACATGTTTGCTTTTTGGTGTTTTCTTTTTCTTAATTTTTCTTTTCCTTTCCTTTTCTTGGCCGTTTGGGGATTTCTTTTCCTTTCTGAAAGCCTAGTAATGCAATAAAAATATCATTTGTTTCAGGATCTACTTGTATCAGGTCTTCCATACTATTGTAAGTGGAAATTGAATGGTTTCTGTTATGGGATTTCAAAAGAAGTACAAGTTTGCCTGATTTATATACTGGCTACTAGGTGTTGTTAAAAGAAAAGGATCCACAGATAAAAATAGGAAATAGTTATTGTTTAAAAATCACTGCAACAGGGAGTGCCTGGGTAGCTCATCATTTAAGCAACTGACTCTTGGTTGCATTTGGTTCAGGTCATGATCTCAGGGTTCTGTGATTGAGCCCGGTAGGGCTCTGCGCTCAGTGGGAAATCCCTCTACCCCTGCCACTCCCCAACACTCACTTTCTTTCTTTCTAAAATAAGTAAATCAATCTTTTACAAATTTGAGTATTCTGCATATTGTCATGTGATTTGCAGTGGAGAGATGAAATAAAAGTTCATAGCTTCAAATGCAAGCTGTAAAGCTAAATTTTCTTATAAAAATTAATTTGTGTTAAATTTCCATCTTACTTTCCATCTTACTTGTGGAGCATAAGGAATAACATGGAGAACACAAGGAGAAGGAAAGGAAAAGTGAATTCGGTGAAATCGGAGGAGGAGATGAACCATGAGAGACTGTGGACACTGAGAAACAAACTGAGGGTTTTGGAGGGGCGGGGGGTGAGGGGGTGGGTGAGCCTGGTGGTGGGCATTACGGAGGGCAGGGTTGCATGGAGCACTGGGTGTGGTGTATGAACAGTGAATCCTGGAACACTAAACAAAAAAGTTTCCATCTTTTGAGCTTCAGTTTTAGGTGTTCCTAATTAGCTTTGATTTTCTGTAATCAGGATTATCTCTTTTCTTTTTTTCAGTTTTGTTGAAGTATGATTGACAAACATTCTATTATTTACACTGTGCAACATGACTTTTTTTAAAGTGTGCAATGTGATGATTTAATATATATACATTGTGAAATGCTTACCACAGTTAAGTTAATTAACACATCACTCGCATAGCTACCATTTCTGTATGTGTGTGATGAGAATCAACTTTAAAATACAAAACTGTTGCCCTCACTTCGCTCCTGGTTTTCCTTTTCCTTTCCTCAGTTGGCAGGAACTGCATGGACAGTGGGGTTTCGATAACTCCTTTTTTTTTTTAATAGTTAATGATTTACTTTTATCACAATCAAAGAAGCAAGAAGATTCTATTTTAAGTTTTATTTGTTTGTTTGTTTTTCAGGAAGTTTTATTCTTCCCTCAGGATATAGAGAGAAATCCTTTAAACTTCAGAAGTCTTGACTTCAGTGCAAAGATTAAAAGGAAGGATGGAATGTCAGAGGCTTCTCAAAATAAACAACGCTCTTCCAACTGTGAAGACAATCTTAGTCCAGGATAAAAGGGCCATAGATGGAATAAATAACTTTATATTTATTAAAATTGTAGAGGTGTATTTGTTACTGACTGTGGCCGATAATACAGCTTCTTTAAAGGTGAATCCATATGCTTAGGTTTTGTTTTTTGTTTTTGCTTTTGCTTTTTTTTTTTAATAGAGAAGAAAGAGCTCAAGTGTGGGGGGGAAACTGAGAGCGGGGGGAAGGAGAGAATCTTAAGCAAGCTCCATGCTCCCTGTGGAGCTCAATGGGGACCTATCTCATGACCCTGAGATCATGACCTGAGCCAAATCAAGAGTAGGATGCTTAACTTACGAGCCACCCAGGTCCTCCTTAAGTATTTTTTATTTAGTGTTTTGATAGCATTGCATGATATTTACAAGGCCTATATTCAGAGAAGAGTCTGTTCTTCCTGTTTTAAAATAAATCTGAAAAATTTTCAGCAATTTTGGCATATATGTTTTTATTCCCTAATTGAGTGCCTCAAAAAAGATCAAACAGGAAAAAAAAAAAAGAAGAAGAGTAATTAATAATCCAAGTTAGTTCTCTTAAGAGAGAAATTTTAAAAATTACAAAACCTATATTCGAAAAGCATCGACCTGAGAATCAGCGGACTAGTTGTTGTTTTATAAACTGTCTTGAGAGAGTATTTATAGCAACTTAGAAAATAAACAAGTAACTTTTAAAAACAATCTCCTACCACAGGCAATATTCTAGATCTTTGTTAATTAGAAAATATAATCTAAAACCAGGTCTGGTTAAGAAAACCCATAGCAACTCATCTCACAATGCAAATATAAAATTCAAATGTTATGTTAGTATGAGGAAGAAAAACTTCCCCATAATGAATAACATTTTTTTCATTTTTTAAAAATTGAGAGACTTTATACATTTTGAATAAACAAAGACATGGATTAGGAATCATCTAACATTATATCTATTAAGTTAACAGCTATATATTATGTTTGAATATTAATATATCTCTAATATACTATTATAGATTTTCCTCATATTTCTAAAATCCATCATGACAAATGTCTTAAAATGAAAACCTTTTAATAATTTTTGCCAAACTTGTTGAGATTCCTGTAGGTGTTGTTTTCGTTATCTGTATTTACATAACACATATTATCCCAAAACTTCATTGCTTAAAACAGCAGTAATTAGTACCACATAATTTCTGTGGGTGAGGAATCTACACACAGGTTAACAGGGTCCTCTGGGTCTCTTTCATGACTTCAGTCGAAACCCTGGCTGGTCATGTAGTCAAGTCTTGACTGGGGAAAAATCTGCTTCCAAGTTCACTCATGGAGATGTTGACAGGATTCAGTTTCTTATATGCCATTGGGACCTCAGTTCCTTGCTGGTGATGGCTGGAGGTCATCCTCAGTCCATTATCATGTGGGCCTGCCTCTCCATGGGAACAGTTTGCAACACGGCAACTGGTTTCTTTTTCTTTTCTTTTTTTTTTTTTTTTTAAAGATTTATTTATTTATTTTTTTTTTAAGAGAAAGAGAGAAAGAGAGAGAACACGAGCAGGGAGGGAAAGGAGAAGCAGGGTTCCTGCTGAATAGGGATAAGCAGCTGGTTTCATTAAACCAAAAAAAGGAGTAACAGAGAGCATGTGCAAGAGAGGTGGAAGTCAAAATCTTTTGTAATGAAGCCTGGACATGGCATCCAATAATTTTTGCCATATTCTGTTGAAACAAGTCACGAGGCCCAGGTCACATTGGAGGGGATGACACAAAGATGTGGGCACCAGGAATCTGGAATCCCTGGCAGCTGACTCAGTAGCTGCTGATGATACAGAAATTATGATGCTTCCCCAGGCATTTCATAGGGCTGTAAATTTAAAATCACAACATGGTTTGGTTTACATAACACCCATCATTTGATACAAATAAAAATAATTCAATAATCCAGATGTTACTGAATTAGCTGTATCTTAGTCCTGTGAAAATTTTTAACGAATTGACTGTTTCTCCTTTTACTAGGGGGACAGCTGGCAATTACCTTTAAATATAGTGACGGGTTAATGTTCAGGTAAGGCAGGATCACCAAATTCCTGTTGGAAGTAAAAGCTATTGAATGATCACAAATGCCTCCAGCTGGAGGGACGTGATTGAGAAAGACATTTACCCAGGATATGCCAGTACTCTGATAATGCTCACTTGATACATCTAGGGCAAGACCATTTTTTTTTCCTTAGGTTATAGATCAAAGGGATGATGATCATATTTGCTTCCTTTATGACAAAATAAAGGAAATTAAACTTCTCACTCAGTCCTAGGTAACAATTATTGCTATAATGGATTTAAACTGATCATTCAACTAAGATCTGCTTATTCCTCTCTAATGGTTATGTACCACATAGGAAGGTATTAATTTTTACATATCATAAATATATATTATCTATCATTACATGTATGTAATAACCTATATATTTTGTTTCTTTTTGTTTTGTTTTGTTTCTTTTTTATTAACATATAATATATTATTTGTTTCAGAGGTACAGGTCTGTGATTCATCAGTCTTACACAATTCACAGATCTCACCACAGCACGTACCCTCCTCAATGTCCATCACCCAGCCATCCCATCCCTCCCACCCCTCTCCTCTCTAGCAACCCTCAGTTCATTTCCTGAGATTAAGAATCTCTTATGGTTTGTCTTGTGGATGGAACTAGAGGGTATTATGCTAAGCAAAATAAGCCAATCAGAGAAAGATAATTATCATATGATCTCACTGATATGAGGAATTTGAGAAGCAAGACAGAGGATCATGGGGGAAGGGAGGGAAAAGTGAAACAAGACGAAACCAGAGAGGGGAACTAACCTATATATTTGTAGTCCATTTCCCTCAATAATGTTTTTGTGGTAATTCATTTGTTTTCTTTTATGAAATTCACTTTTGGCCTATAAATAGAATTACTAACATATTAAATAGCAAATTCTGTTATTTATCCATCTTGATCTTCTGCCTTTTGCTACTGGTTTCTTTTAAATGAATCCCAAATCCCTTTCATCCAAATGTGTTCATTGATTCATACATTAATGTTAAGTAAGTTTACTTTTGTTTTCTCCTAATCTCGGTTATTACTCTAATTAGTTTAAACAAATTCATTATGGAGAAGTCAGTGAGGCCAACATTAAATTTAGTTAATAAACTGTTAATAAACAAAAGGAATAGCTTAGTTGGTGAATTGTGATTTAAATTCTTGCTTCCTATTGTTCCCATCAGAATAGCCTGTGATATCAGATGGCAACAAGCCCCTCATGCACCACCTGGTGACTCTAGTTCATAATACTGTATTGTGGACTTGAAATGCGCTACGATAGTAGATCCCATGTTCTCCCCACAAAAAAATAACAACTATTATTATATGAGGTAATGAATGTGTGTTGTAAACCTTAAGTATATACAATTTTTGTTTGTAGCTAGTGGGGGAAAGAACACTCAGCCGAACTCTTAAATAAATGGTTATATACATATAAATCAATAAACTTTTTATCATATTATTAGTTTATTTTGCGAATGTTATGCCAAATAAAAGGAAATGTATTTGTATCTTATTTTCCATTTTTCTTAGACCTTATAATTATTTTAAATGAAAGGATTTTTTATAAATATCTGTCATAAGGTTATAAATTCATTAAAAGATTTCAGTCCAATAAAAAATAAAATCAAGATGTGGCTATAATGAAACATTTCAGTAGAATTATAATTTCTCATTGAAAGAATATACCCCCAATCCTGACACATTTGTCAAGGATTCTTAGGTTCTGATTTTGTATTTGATGTTCAAGTATTGTCTCTTCCCTTGTTGGCACATAGCTAATGTACAGCAGCTTTGCTTTGGTTTTCAATAAACCAAGGATATTCCAATTGTAGTCAGAATGTATTAGGTTTCCCCTGGGAAAAAAACACTTATATTGGGCAGTTTGTAATCTTATTCACAAAGTTAGAGGAAGTCTGGAATTCTGAGGTTGAATGACTGTATAATGAAAAGAAAATTAAGATACCATTCCATTACATATATATATATACATAGTCACTTCTCTATATACATATGTATCTCACCTCTTTAAATATTCGTAAGATCCAAGTATAAGAACTTAGAGCAACAGCATAATGACTTACTGCAAAATGTGTAGTGAACAATTGATGGGAGTGAAATGAGAGTGAAGTTTGAATAAACTCAGTAATGGTGACAGAAAGAAATGTTCACTTGAACTCTGCAGATAACCATTATGAAAAATTGCTAAATATTATTTAAAGCATCAAGAGCAGAAATAAAAATGTAAAGTTTATTTAAGAAATACAACCATTGGAAAAGCTGAAGATCTGAAGTTGGAGTTTTCTGACCTAAGTACACTACTTACCATCCGGGCTTTGGAGGTTAAACACAGGATCAGAAACCTATAGCTTTGTGATTTGGTTTGGAAGAGTAAAAACAAAACAAAAACAAAACAAAACAAAACAAAACAAAAAAACCTGAGCTTAAGACTGATGGATCAGCTGAAATAGAAAGGGAAAAGTCCTGGTAGCAAGAGGACTACAGAAGGAATAAGACTCAAAGAGTGTAAATATGAAATTCTGCCCATATCATTGGCTGAAGGGTAAGCTAAGTATGTGAGGGAAAAACAATCAGGGGTCTGGTGGAAAAGTAGGCAGAAACTGACATATAATCTGTTCTTGAAAAAGCAGCAAGATTTGTAAATTTTCTGCTTCACAGAGTGAAGCTTAGTAGACAGCTAAAGTCATATGTGCTCAAACTGTCAGAGGATTTAGTCCGAGGCTGGCAAAGCAGCTGGAGATTAATTGGACATTCCTAGAAGCAAAGAAACAGAGGGTTATCCCGTGTATCTGAGCATAATCCCTGCTCCAAACCTTGGCTGACCACCAAGTTACACAAGGACCAGACTAAAAATACAATAGTTGGAAGACAGAAGAGAGAAAAGGTATTTAATCCTATGGGAGAGACAGTTTTCAGATAGCATCTAGGTGAGTTAATGGGTACTTGAATAAGAAAGCATCATTCATTAGAATAATACAAGACAATTTAGAGTCACAAAAAATTATTATCAACAATGTCCAGGGGCATCTGGGTGGCTCAGTCGGTTAGGCATCTGCCTTCAGTTCGGGTCATGATCAAGGTGTCCTGGGACTGAGCCCCGCATCAGGCTCTCTGCTCAGTGGAGAGCCTGCTCTTCTCTCTATCTCTCTTCTGTCAAATAAATAAATAAAAAGGAAGTCTTAATAAAAATAATGTTCATTTTTTCCCCCAAAATTCCTAGACATAAATAGAGAGAAAAAGATGTAGAACCAGATTTGGGGTTGTTGAAATAAGTTGCCTAATTTATAAGGCTACCATCGTATGCTTTTATAGTCCCTGAGTGTGTACTAGAACTCTGAAAAGATGGGTCCAGAACTAGCTATTGGGTGGTATTAATATAACATTCATGAACTGAAGAAACAAAAAGTACCACTAACTGATGATGTCCAGCAAAAGTTGCTCTAGAGGATCCTCTTGCTCTGCTCTTCCTCTGCTCTGGTGGTTGTATTGAGAAGGAAGAAAAATTGGAAGTGAGAATATGCTCCATGGCAGGTTAAAGGCTTAACATGTTCATTGGGTTGAAATGAAACAAGAACAGTGATTGCAATGCTTAATGATTCCAGCACATTAAGAATTTTATATCAATAGCATTTTATGTTGTCCTTGATATTATTTCGGAAAATTTTACATTAATCAGTATGGTTGGGAACACAGGAGGATTTTAACTTTGTACTACACGTGTTCCTTCTCCTGTAAAATCATAAGATGCCTAAAGTTTCATGAATTTTGTCCTTGGAGCATGGAAGTAGTTAGTCCTTAGGCACACACTGCTTATTCTTCAGTGATTTGATTAAGGAAAATAATGGTTGGGTGTCAAACATCTCTGCCTGAATTCAGGATAAAGGATGGTAGACAGGACAATATCCCCTCGGAAAGTTACCAGGTCCTGCCCATGGAGCTCTTTGACAGTTCTTCCCAAAACAATGGGATTTCAGATGCACAAATAATCAAAACAACAGAGCAAACTTCACCAACAGGAAAATTTGAAATCAATGCAGGCAACTCATTCTTAATTTTACCCTATAAAATGTTTACCATGGAATAAACACCTGGAGGTGTTCAGCGCTGATGTGTTGGCTACTCCTGCTGTCCTGCCATATACACAGGATAAACATCCTGGCCATTGGACTTTAGTTGGCTTCTGTGTCATGCTTTGGTCCATGGGATGTGAGCTTTGGTGACGTACACCACACCCCACAGAAGCTCAGTGGGTTCCCCGTGTTTGGAAGCTCTGTAGACCTTGTTCCCTCCTGACCTGCTCCCCATCTCAGAATTTCCTCTGTCATGAGAATCACCACAGCCACCCACAGCCCTTCGTAAAAGGAGCAGGACACAGATGTCTGTCATGGCAATCCCTGATTTTGAGGACGGATCGTTGCCACAGTAGAGGTTCAGAGAAACGGCTTTATCTAGATCTCCATCACATCATACCTTATGTTTTCTTTTCACTGTTCCTGCACATTTCAACTATTTAGAGCATGAGAAAGACAAAAGAAAGGCCAGAAATTTACTGAAAACACACTCTCAGCTCTAGGAGTAAGAGGAAATAGACTTGGAAGCATTACATCACTCACAGCAATTTACACTTGGCTAAACATTTAAACATCTGCTAGGGTGTATTGGCAGACATTTTGCACTTACTCTGCTACATCAGGTAAGGTCACATGCAGACAACTGTCTCTCCTGGTCCCTCTGATCCTCCCAATAAAGACCGGTCCTAGAAATTCATCTACCCTGGCATTAATCAAAACTGCCACAGAGATCTCCTGTCTCACAGAGTTGTGCCCATGATCTACCTTTTCTCCTTTTCTCTGCTTTTGTCTGTCTCTGACTCTCTCTCTGCTTCTTCCTCTCCTCTCAACATCAGGACCTCACAAAGTCTTCTTGGTGATGAGTCCTGCCCACCCCTTCCCCATATGTCTGAATGAGTCATAGACATATCAATTACCTGTGATCACAAGACTCAGTGTAATGTGTTTTGACATTATTCTTTTAAAGGGGAGAGAGCAGCAGTTGCTGGTCTGACATAACAAGATGTTATTCTTCCCTTCCACTCCACCCTCCCAATCTACTGAAATCCATTCCTCTATTATGGCTGAAGCTATCCAAGGGACCGCCAAGAACACATAAGTGAAACAAACTGCTACAAGTAGAACTTTAGATGAGAGGAAGAGAGATGTTAAAAATACCCTTCTCAGAAAAGCAGTGTTACCTATTTTGAATGTGTGTGTGCCTTCGTGTATTTGTGCATGCATCACATGTTTTTCTGGGTGTGAGTGAGTGTGTGTGTGTATGTGTGTGTGTGCAGGTGGTACTTACGTGCTTAAGAATGAAGCCACCGGCATCAAAGAGCCTAAATTCAATTCTGGGCTGCATGATTCCTCACTGTTGGAGTGCGAGTATGTTATCCATGGCTTTGTCTTAGGCTCCTCCTAATCTGAAAAAAAGTGAAAATAATGTTGCTTACTGCTTAGGTTTTTTGATGATTAAATAAATAAATCCATGTAAAGCAGTTAAACAAAAACAAGGTCATGCTAAGCTCTATGTAGGTAGTAATAACTATTGTAGGACATGTTCTGTCTTTTGAAATATTTATCTAAGAGTCACAAAATCACCCATGCAGCTGGTACCGGAAGAGCTAATGCACTCATGGAATAGAGTCACCACTTCCCTTTAGCATTTTGGGAGGACACTGAGTCATCGATAGAAGGTCATGTTGTACTGCAGGGAACCATATTGTACTGCAGGGAAACGCCGATCAACTTGTTCACACTGCATTTTGTCTGGCCAAATTTATATTTATAGCACGTCCTTCAACTCAATTTACCAAGACAAAAATCTACCTGTAGTTTTTCAGTCAGTCTCCTACTCATGGAAAGGAGATACATTTGGCCGGAGTACCCTCTGTTTGCAAAATATTTTTCAGGAACCTGCAGGAGGTGACCCTGGATTCAAGGATTCAAGATCATAACTGTGTCCTGTAAGAGACATGAAAAACATTTATGAATCTTCCTGTCTATGTTATCATCCAGCCCACATTCCATATGGGGCTTATTAAAGACTTTGTCAAGTGCATTACTGGTTTAGAAATATATCATTCTAAATGCTAATGTGGGTGTAGTAAGAAAGATACTTTCATATATTACTGGTGTACATGTATAAGTGAATATGGCTACAAACTTTGGAAAGTACTTAGGCAACATGAGTAAAGGGTCTTAAATTATTCATACTGCATAAATTCCACTTCTATAAATATATTCTAAGGAAATACCAGAGAAATTGACAGCCCTGTTAATAACATTATTTGTAAAAGCAAAAATGGGGGAAAATTCAATGATAAATAATAGAGTGAATGGAGAGAATGCATTATGGTATAGTCATAGATAAGATATTTTGGAGAAATAGCAACTATAATTTAAAAAATTAATGACATGGAAAAATGTTTATGAAATAATGGTACTTGAAAAAAAGAACCAAGACCAAACACAGATCAAGAGTTAGTTTATATTTAAAATAATATACATAGTTTACATGATGCATTATCCAATAAAAGGAAAGATCTTGGCAAAGTATTTAGAAGCAGATTATAACTATTTATGTCTGAATTCCTGGATTCTGAGGGTTTTTCTTCCTTATATTTCTTCCTGTTTTCCAAATTTGGTGGCATGTAATTTTTTTTTCAGAAAAAGTAATATTTTTAGAACTTCGCTGAAGTTTAGATAAACTCTATGATGTTGGGTTAGACTATCATTTGCAAGCAAATTATAATTTGAAATGAGGTTAATTCTTCAATAAGTAATTCTAATTAAATTCCTTCTGGTTTCTAGTAAGCCTTTCTTTTCAGGGCTTAAAAACCAGTCACTTGAAATTGTTTACCCATGGTTCTACACATAGCGCATTGGTGTGCAACATCTGTCTTCATTAAAAACATATTTCCCTGTCTACTCACACCTCAAATTTTCCTTAAATGAGATGTTTTTGTTGGAATTTTTTTTTGTTTTTCTCTTTTCTTTTTTCTTATTTACTTAGCATTTTTCTTAGTTATTATTTTTATTCTATTTTTTTATAAAACGTATGAATAAATATATTTACTTGGGATTGTTTATCTAACTTTCAGTAATTTATGCATAATAATCTTAAAAGCAACAGAGTTTACTTCAAATGTACTCCCTTTTCTCCAGGTTATTTCTAGTCTGATTACCACCAAACCTGTGGGATATTTAAAAATTCTAAAAGGTAAAATGAAAATGTTCCAGGAGATTGTTTCTCTCAATTATTTTTAACAACCACACGTTTCTAAAGAAATCTTAAGTCGAACTCCCGCAGACCAGGTAGGAGAACAGAGGGGATATTCTAACTGGAGAAAGAAGAATAATTTGGAGCTTACCACCCTCATCTCCTTAATTACCACAGCACCTACTGCTGGGATGCCCAGAGATACCACCAAGAAACTGCAAGTCTGTAAGAACACAGTAGGAAATCAATATGCTAGAATATTCTGTGCATATGTAACACCAGATTTTTGCTATTTCACATTTGAAATTGTTCTTCTTCTGTACCACCCAATACAGACATATTTCACTCTTTGCCTCCTCCTCTGCTCATCCTTATTTCTACTTAAGTCCAAATGAATGATTTCAGTAGAAGCTGTGCAGTCAAAACAGTTACCAAAAATTGGGTGTCACTTTACAAAGAGTTGTTTGATACACTGTTTCTAGAAACATGTTGTCTGCACAAGTGGGCATTCTACCATGATCAGAACCATAGAAGTCTGCACAAAATTTCTAATAATATGCCTTTGAAATATAAATTTTTTATCAGCTGAGTCACAGATAAAACCTTGAGAAAGTTTTCAAAAGAAAGAGCTGTATTTCAATGCTTATACACAATTAACTTGTATGTTTTGTCTAAAAGAACACAGATAATAGGAAACAACAGAGAACATATGTATCTCTTTATACTTTTATTTTTTTTTAAGATGTCATTTACTTATTTTAGAGAGAGAAAGAGAGAGCACATGTGAACAGTGTTCTAGTTAGAGCCTCTGCCTTCAGCTCAGGTCATGATTCCAGGGTCCTGGGATCGAGCCCCGCATCGGGCTCTCTGCTCAGCAGGAAGCCTGTTTCTCTTCCTCTCTCTCAGCCTACCTCTCTGTCTACTTGTGATCTCTGGCTGTCAAATAAATAAATAAAATCTTAAAAAAAAAAAAAAAGAAATATCAAATGAAAGCTTCCAACATCGGTAGAATATATATTTGCATTTTCCTAAAGAGTTTCTCAAGATTCCTGCAGCAATCATTTATTCTTATTCAAAATAGAGCCCCTTTGATATTACAAGACTTTAGAAGTCAAGCCTCAAAACTTTCTGAGGAATAACATGTATTATAATTTTGTGCTGTCAGGGTTCCCACACCACCACCACCACCAGAGTGAATTGGTCAAATCCAAGCAAGTTGGTCAGACACGTATATAAATATGATATACACATAAACACAGATAGATGAAGGTACGGATATTTGTAGATACTCTAGTATGTTTAAAACCAGTTAAAGAACAAAGTCGGACGACGCTCAAGTGCTGCAATTACCAAAGGCAGTGGACATTCATCAGTTTATCTGCCCAGCACATCCTCCGCTCCTTTTAGGAAACTTCCTATCCCCCTTTCTACTTGAAATTGCCAAATCCGTGCTCAGAGTTACTATGAGAGTCTCACAACCATATAGGGACACTCACGCTTTTGGACATACTTGACTTGTTCAGGAGTGGGGAACTGATACAGCTCACCCAGCCATCCTTCTCCGGAAACAGCTGAGAAACGGGACTAAAATGTGGTGCCAGCAGGGTGCTCTGAGCACAGGGAGTAAAGAGCTATTTATGGAGGACATTTTTCGTCTTTCTGTGAACTTCAGACCACAGCAAACAACCAAAGCAAAGTAAGTAAATACTTAAATGTGAAATAAGGAATAAAAAATATAAATTATAAAGATGGATAACAAGTAGTGTGGAGAGACCAAAAATAAAACAACAAACAAACGAACGAAACAAAAACAAATGCAAAAATCTCTTAAAGGACGCATTGCATGGAGCACTGGGTGTGTTGTAAAACTATGGATTCTGTTACGCTGAAAAGAAATGAAATAAAAAAAAAAATCTCTTAAAGGAGTTTGGTCCCTGATTCCTGGTCCCAGTGGAACTTTTGTCCATATCTTCCTTGAGATACACCGATACCCTTATAATAGATTCCTAGATAATTTTAATTTTAGCTAAATTGAGCTAAATAAATAGCTAGGTTTTGGTTTCTTGCACCTAAAACGTTTTGTCTTAAAGATTATTTCTGAAAATTAGTAATAGTGATGCTGAATATAGAATATATTTTTAAAATAAAATTCTCCGTATTTTGTATAGAAGCAAAAGCAATGTTATCACTTTTCATTAGTTAAAATTTCAAATGTTAACATTAGTTTGAAGAAAAAAGATGTTAACATACGAGCAAGATAGAGCATTGAACAATACACGCTTCCCAATTTATTATGTATAAAGCAATGTTCACAGTATCGTTCTACATCACAGCAAAAACTGAAAACAATTCAAATATCCACAAATAGGAAAGGGCAACTAATGATATATGAACATAATGGAATATTAGGTAACAGTCAATATACAAGCCCAGCTATAAGCAATAATATGGATCAATCTTAGTGAAATAAAATTAACTCAAAAACTCTTAAAAGACTATGACATAATATACTTCTGAAAATATGAAAAACAACTAAAACATGAACCTACATTTGGGCAATTCATAGAGATAAAATAAAGCCCTAAAAATTGGTAGGTATGGAAATGATAATCATGAGATTCAGAGGAATGCTTACCTTAGGTTTAAAGAGGCAGAGTGAAGGGTTGGGAAGCATTTGATTAGTTGTGGGCTAGTAAATATCCTGCTTTAGAAGTTTTTACAGAAAGTAACAAAATAAATAAGTGAATAAGGCCCCTATCTGAACCAAAGACCAGTGTTTCAAGAGCTGAGAGTGACCGCTAATCTACTCTAAGTCCAATCTTCTTAATGTATGCAAACAATACATCATTACAAAGTGCGTTAACAATTTTAGGCAAAGAAATGGGGTTCACATGTTTTAAATAGTTTTCATCAAATATTATGGAACATTAAAGCATGGAAATTTTTGTAAATGGAAAAGTCTCCTCTAACTTATGTTTTCTATTTCAAATAATATTTTAGAGTTGATTAACTACAACACCCCACATGGGTTTCAAATAATATTTTAGAGTTGATTAACTACAACACCCCACATGGTTTTGACACAGTAACGTGTGAGATTTACTCCCAAATAAAGCTTCCTGATGAGAGGAAGTAAGTAAGGATCAGGTGGTTTTAACGAAAGGCGGGCATGAGCTATGAGAAGAGGGTGTGTCTACTTTTGCTGGTCTATCTGGCTCCATTATTCATGACTGTGCCTCTGAAAATGGTTTTTCAGTTTAGATGGCTATAAAAGCCAACATTTTATTCAGCATAGATTGGATGATATTGAACACGAACTGTGAATTGGTAATTTATGCACTGGAGACATGCTTGAGAATTATGAGCAAGGTGACCTGGTGGTATTTCAGAATAATTGGCTCCCTCACTTCCCAGGAAATTTCACCTTTATTACCTCAGCATGATACTTTCCATCTTGGAGCTCATCAGAACCAGCCCACCAAGAAGTTTGCTAGTAGTTTGACACACATACCCTAAAAAAATCATGTGTTAATCAAGAAAAAAAAATAATAAATGTATTTTTCATGTACCGAAAGTCTGTTAACATAAAATGATCCTCAACTAAACTACTTCTCTTTTGATTGTGATTATAACTGTAAATAATATAATTTTATTCCTCCATTGGATTGGCTGTAGGCAGAAACTAGGGTTTTCTTTCAAACCACCGCCCACTGACAGTAGGACTTGGTCAGAACTGCTGCATTACTAAGACAGATTCTGCTCTACCAGAGTTTAAAAATAGGAAAATGTTACATCTGACAAGTACGCTTAGGCCAAGACTGTTTTGCAACACAATTTTCTATTTTAGGAGCTTCCTAGCTTCTTTTTAGCCCAGTAACTATATATTGTCTTTGTAATACATATTTGTGCGCAAATTTAAAATACTAACAAAGTGAATATGACATAGTCACCTGGAGAGCTGTACGTAGTTCCATTTTCCTTTTCAAGTCATCGGCAAAAATACCATTAATTACAAACATATCTGGAATAGATACTCTCTAATTGCTTTGATGTGTAGGTATTTTCAAAGGAGAAATGTTGGAAAACAACCCCGATACTCGCCAATGTGACTGGGATCCTGTCCAATCCTGTGAGAAAACACCAGGAGATGGAGGGCAAGACTTTTCCTGGGGCTACACCCAGAATAAACATGGGAGGATCCCTGGAGTGTTTTCCTGTCCTCCTTTAGAGGGATCTGATAAGTGTAGAGAATCATTAACTTGCTCTTGTCATTTAAAGCTAAGAGATAATTGTTGTTCACTTGTCTCACTTGATTGCCTGCCCCTAAATCACATCTCACACATAGCCCACACCCTGCACATAAATCTATGTAGCCCACGCCCTGCACAAAAAGCTATATCCTGTTTGTAATCGGATCTTGTGGGAGATATGAAGAAGTGATTGTAAGAAATAAAGATGTCTGCTGATCATCAGTCAGTAGTCCCCCCATCATTTTGGCTCTGATCACCAAGATCCCGACCTCGCAAAGGTGACAGAGAAAATAACTAATGAAATTATTGGAAATTCCATCCATTGGGATGCTTAGACTGAAAATTCCTGTAACTCTTTGAAGAATTTCTGAAGCTTCTGGTTGCTTATTATTATTACATAATGTGATACTCAAAATATTACAATTACTTGAAAAATGCCAAGGCTGAAAGCTCTGAAATGAATCAATTAAAATGTGCCTTGGATAGATTCAGATGAATCTATCCTCTCTTCACTGAAAAGACTTTCAACAAGGTAGCATCTACTTTGCATTAAGAGTATATACAATAATAAATGTATCTAGGGATACATAGTAAATGTAAGGACCTATTTTATATTTTTACATTTTAGCCAGAGGCTTCCCTGCTCCCCTTTCCCCAAGGGATTTACTTAAAAACAAGTCCCGGAAACCAGCCTCAGGTAACAAAACTCAAATACAAGGGTGGGTCAGGCCGGGTGGAGACATCCGATCAGTGGGGGGATGCATACTGTCTCCCTAGTTACCAAGGAGTATAGGCCCCTCCCTTTGGGAGCCTTTTGGGCGCCAATCCTAACCAAGGTGTGATAGGCTGGTTCAAATGTCTTCTAGGGTAAATTGTAATTCAGTTGGTCACCTAGCATGACTGTGCAGCTTTCTCTGTGTGTTACAGTTTCATTGGCCACCTGTGCGTGGCCAGGCCCAACCGCATGGCCTTTGCCCTTAAAAGCTAGTTTGTGAAACAGAGAAGGGTCGCCCTTTCTTGTAAGAGGTGCGTCCCCGAATGTTCCGTTACATTCTTGATGCTTTGCGCGAAATAAAGCTTTGCTTGACCCTCGCTTTATATCAGTCTCGCTCCTTTAATCATGGACCCATTTTGGGGGCATAACAGAAAGAAGCACTAAGTGGTGAAATTTTGTTCACTTCTGCGGTTCCATACGAAGTCACTTATATGATACTCGTCTGTGTATAATGTCAATTTCTCAGGCTAGCTTGAACACTCAGTTTCTTCTTCCTTGTTCTTTCTGTTTTCATACCTCATTAGTGACCACTCTTGTTAATCCTATCCCCAGAATATCACTCATATGATTAACACTTTATTTTGCACATTTGTAATGATATTAATATAGAGCCTCAGCTCCCTGGGGCACCCAGGTGTTCCTCATCCCAGGATTCCCCTGCCACCCCCCATAGCGCTTCCAAGATCCTGAGCCTTGGGGCTTTCTCTGAGAATGTGGTCAGGCAGCAGGGCCTGACTCAGCCACTCTCTGAGGTTTCCCTCACTCTGAGACTATCCCAACTCATGCACTCTCTGCCTCTCCTGCATTTATTCACACACACACTCAAAACCACCGAGCATACCCTAGAGGCTCCAACTATACCCTGTCTGCAAAAACTAAAATAATCTCTTTAATTTAAAAATGTTTGAAGATAAAGTTGTATTCATCTCATGCCAACACTACTGAATATGGTTCCTAACTAGTTCCCTTGCTTCTAGATTTCCCTCTAATTTGTAGAATATATATTTATTAGAAAAATCTTCTAAACTTATTAACTATGTCATTCCTCAAAGAAATTATTTAATAACCTCTACACCCTTATATTGACGCCCAAATTCCTCAACCTACCATTCAAAGTCCCTGAAACACTGCCCAGAAAGCATTCCACAGCCATATTCCAAATAACTGTTCTCCAAGGAGCCTTCTCCTTCCTATTAACTATCATCAAGTCTTTGTTATTCCAGCCACCCACCACTGCCTTTAAATTATTTCTTTTTTTCATGTGTCTAAATATTATTCACTCCCTCCTTTATCTCACTTACCTGAATATTTTTATTCCTTAAGATTAAGCTATAGTCTCACACTTTCAATGGAGAATTACTAGACAATCTTGTTCCAAACACACTTATTAGCCTGAAAATACTTAGAGAGAAGAGGCTGGTATGCTTTTCGATTTTTCATAACATTTTGTTTCCCATATAAGTATTAGTAATTGTCTCTTATGTGTTCTAGATAGTCTTGTAGAAGTTACATTTACAGCGACAAACAAAACTGATGTGGCTGCTTACCTCATTAAACTTCTGGTCATAACCCGTTATGCTAGGTAACTTTCTAGACTATGAAACAGATTTATTTGATTCATGCATGAATCTCAGACTGTTGAAGTTCAGGGTAATTCTCAGATTTGAAGTATTTTTATATAATAATATTCCAGGTGAGAAATTCACATTTCGTTCCAGCAACATCAAATTCCAAAATAATAATAACAAAATAATAGGTAATGGGTCATTGTTTTATGAACGAAATGTTTTCATGTGACACAAACTATGCACCTTTCTAGGTTTCTAATTTGAATTCATTACTTTGATTAATTTTTAAATAATTAATGATAGAACACTAAGGCAATAAAAGCTGTCTAATTTATGACAAATTTCAGCTACTCATTTTAGTTGCAAAAGCAATTTAGGTTTTAATATAATCTGAATTATGTATATAAAGGAACTTCTTGAAAAGTAAACTGAAGATAGTTTATGACCATTAGTACTCTTTCTTAAAAAAAAATAATAGCAACAACAAATACTTGAGTGTAGTTAGGCCACATAAAACTCTAATCTAAGTTAGGAATTAGCTGGTACTTTTCCAGTGGAAATGGATTTGGTAATCTGGGATGTTTCTTTCTTGTTTGGTTTCAGTGATTGTGTGGCTAAGTCCCAAAAACTATAATTTTAAGGATAACATTTGAAAAGCTTTTCTGACCTGAATGTCAGAAACTGGTCAAGCAAATAAATGCAACAAAAGGAAGCTGAGTGAAGGAAAAAAAAAAAAAAAAAGAATAGATACTATTTTTAAATAATGTGAATGTTTAAGAGAACATTTAAAGTATGTGTATCTTTTCACCAGCTTCTTAGCATTGGAATATAGAAATTTACAGTTTCTGTAATTATTTATTTTTTCCCAAGTCTATCAATGTAAGTTAGATGGAAATTTATAAATGATTCAAATAATGTTGGTAATTAGAAGAAACGCAAGATGAAATCAAATGATGCTTAAATTGAGACACACTTTCCAACTTTTGATTGACATTTGAATACCAAGAGGTAGAAAGATTTGTCCTTGTCAGGTCATGTAAAAAATAAATAAATAAAATAATAATAATAATAATGTTACATGCCTTATCCTTTTAAAATTTTACCATTTTTTAAAACTAAGTAAATTCTCAAAAATAATGTAAAAAGGTATCATATAAGTGTGTATACAATCAAGTATTTCTCTGTAGATGTAAAATTTCTGATTGCCAATAAAATGAGTAACACCCATCACTAATGACATGCCTTTGGATGAATATATGTAACATGTGTGAATAAAGTGTCTGCCTTTGGCTCAAGTCATGATCCCAGGGTCCTGGGATCGAGTCCCACATCAGGCTCCTTACTCAGGAGGAAGTCTGCTTCTCCCACCACTTGCTGTTCCCCCTGCTTGCTCTCTCATTCTCCCTCTCTGACAAATAAATAAATAAAATCTTAAAAAAAATTCGTCGGAAAGTAACATTGTCCTATCATGTATATAAGATATATATAATACACACAGAAAGAAAAGCTTACCATTTACATTCTCATATCAGGAACAGACAGATGAAGTAATACTTCCATTAACTTGAATTTTAGTAAACCACATTCAGTATAGCATTGCATCAAACTCTGTCATAAATCATCTGGCACCATTAGTGGTTGGTTGACATGTAAGTAAAACATAATATAATTGCAATAATGTGTTTCTATAATATGCACATAACAAGTAGTTTGGATAAGAATGAATTCCTTATTTTTTGGTCTTACCTTATAATAGTTTACAGTTGTGAAATGAGGAAAGAAAATGATTAATTCAATAGCATGTGAGGACATTAATTTCCCAAATGCAATGTGGTTAAAGAATTATGTTCAACATGACCCATGTGAGATCTGTGGCTATGTGATCTTTTATTTGCATCCTGTTTAATTTAGAAATATATGTAGTAAGTTTTATGAATTTTACCTCTTTTATCTACATGGTGAATAATAAAAATAAAAATAACAATATTGATAGAATTGGTATTTTTTAGCAATTGGGAAAATTATCTAATCTATGGGTCTGTTTCCTGATATGTAAAATGGAAATAATAATATCATGACTTTCTAGAGTCTCTATTAATGAATAGCTCCCATAAAGTCCATAGAGTGGGATCTAGCCTATAAGAAAAAAAACAATAAATGTTAGAAGTTGAATATTTGATGTAAGAAAATGAAATTTAATATAGTCAAGATAGTCTTGAATGAAGCATCTAAGGCTTCAATCTAAGCTCAATGGCATATAGTGAGAGTCTTTCTTTGTCCAACCGATTAAAGAAAAGCAATTTAATTACTCCATAGATATGTATTTTCTTTATATGTTCCCAAAATGCACTCTTTGGCCTAAAAACATGTCCTACAGGCTGTGTGTTTTTGCTACCTAGAATACTACTAGGAAACTAGTATGAAAACCACGACAACATGCAAATATATCTTATATACTCTAGAATCAGTCTGATCATGTCTGAGAGTCTATATTTAGGTAATGTGAAGTATATGAATGCTAATTTATACTTTGAGAATAAACTACTATTTTAAGGATTGTCAAGGTTTAGCTATAAAAGCCTGTATTCACTTAGATTTTGTCTAAAATCAAAGTTTCAAATATGTCACATGAAATTTCATTCTTTTTGTTTGTTTGTTTGTTTGTTTGTTTTTTAATTTATTTATTTGTCAGAGAGAGAGAGAGAGAGAAAGCACAAGCACAGGCAGACAGAGTGGCAGGCAGAGGCAGAGGGAGAAGCAGGCTCCCTGCTGAGCAAGGATCCCGATGTGGGACTTGATCCCAGGACACTGGGATCATGACCTGAGCCGAAGGCAGCGGCTTAACAACTGAGCCACCCAGGCGTCCCAGGAAATTTCATTCTTTAGGGAAATAAAATGTTTTACCCTACAAATTTTTTTTTCTTTCTAATATTTTTGTTATTATTTTTCTTGTCTAACGCCTCACTTGTAGGCCATCTTATTTACTATTTCATGTAATGTAGGATGCCACCATTTAAGACTCTGTTGTCAGTAATAAACTAGGGCAAGTATCAGAAATACCCTCTAGCTTGTGGCTCCAAAAATAGCCAGAAAACATTTTCTTTCTCTTTTTATAAATGATTAAATTTGACAGCTGCATAAGTAGTTACAATATATTATATCATGTGCAATTTCACTTTCTGTCAATAGTATATAAAGTAATAATTGTAACAGTGTATTACTGCTTCTAACATATATAGATATAATGCTAATACTAATACTACTAATAATAGCATATAGGGGAGAAGAAGGATATAGTTATACAGGAGCTATAACCCATTAAAATTTAGTTTAAATCTGATATCAATACTGATAAATTAAGATGTATATGTTAAGCCCTAGATTAAACAAAACACAGCAAAGAAGTCATCAAATAAACTAAAATGTAAAACTAGAAAGTATTCATTTAATGAAAAAGAGAGCAGTAGAAAAGGGATAGAGAAACCAAAATGCATGAATATATAGTAAAAAAAAAAGTAAAATGGCAGTCATAAATTCAGTTATCCATTCACATTGAATGTTACAGATAAGCAACCCAATCAAAGGCAGCAATTATTGGACTAGATAAAAAAACAAGATGCTGTGTGCAGGGATCTAAAGGAGATACCCTATAGACTCGAAGATACAACTAAGTTTAAAAGTAGAAGAATAAAGTAAAAGTAAAAGAATAGAAAAATACATATTCAAGTAGAAATATAAGAAAATGGTAGTAACTATATTAACATAAGACAAAATTGTTTCTAGATCAAAGAAAAAATGTGTACATATATTATTGAAGATAGAGAGGGAGGTTCAATAATGATAAAAGGGTCAACCCATGAGGAAGACATAAAACAGGCACCCAACAACATTACCCAAAAACACATTAAGCAAAAACCAGATGGACTAAAGGGAGAAACAGAAATTTTAGCAATTAATATTTTGAGACTTCAAAATACTGAATTCAAATACTGAATTCAAAATCCTATTTTCAGTTACAAAGATCAAGAAGACAGATGACCAATAGGGAAATAGAAGACTTGGATGTTATAACCCAAATAGACCTAAAAGGTATCTATAGAACACGTCACTGAACAAT